>JAHHUM010002567.1:0-17609 GCA_036173005.1 Crenichthys baileyi
TTTTTTTTAATTTCATCCTTTTTGTTTTTCTCCTAAAACCTGGGGGAATTTTTGTCCCCTTAAGTTTTTTTTTAATATGTTTTTTTTTTAATTTGCTGAAACTTTCCTTTTCTTTTTTTCTTGGCTGCTTCGCGTCCTTTTCTGCTGTTTCTCTCCTTTTTGTTCTGCTTTTAAAGTTGATTACGGTAACCTGATAATGATTCCTGGCCTGATAATGAGACCTGCTGAACCCAGATGGAGATAAAGAAACAAAAACCCGAACCATGACGTCATCATCACTTTGTTCCTCAGGGTCTTCAGACGCAGACGGAGACCTCGCAGGTCTTTGGTTTCTCTGCTGAGCGACGTCACAGAGAGCTGCCACTCATGGCTGGACCAGAAGGTCTTCAGAGGGATGTTGGGAACCAGACGCAGAGAGAACCTGGACCTGATTGAGGACCAGGACCTGGACTGGGCCCAGATCAGCAAGGAGGGACCGTCTCCTTCTCCTCTGGACGAGTCTCTGTGGTTGGGACTGAACAGCACCGAGCTGGATGACAGCTGGAGCTTCACGTACGGTGAGAAAACGCTCAGATTTAGTGTTTTCATCTTCAACATATGATCAACAAGTCACATGACTGTTCTTCCTTGTCCAGATCCCACTGAAGCTCCGCCTCCTCCAGACAAAGAAGCTCCTCCTTCTCCAAAGCTCCTGATCCAGGAGGAGATCTGCTCGGAGATCTGTCAGTCCAAGGAGCGCTTCACCCAATCACTGGGCGGCCTCTCTGAAGTCCCGCCCCCTCCTGCTTTCTACAGCTGCTGCTGCCAGACGTCACCTGAGCCCACAGGTGAGCTGGGTCACCTGCAGACTCTTCACATCATGACAGGAAACATCAGGGCTGCAGAACCGGACAAGAACCTTTTTCCGTTTCCTTCACAGAGATCATGTGACTCACAGCGTCACAGCGCTCTAGACCCAAATGTTCTGGTTCTGTCTCACTGTGAGACGCTGAGATGTTTGAAGCAGAGGAGTTTGAATATAAAGAGCTTTATTTGATTTCATTTCAGGGCTAACAATGAAGACTCTCCTGATCATCATCTTCACCATCTTCATCCTCAGTGCCCTCTGCTCTGGGTGAGACTTTAAAGCTTGTTTTATTACGACGTTTCAGACCTGAAGAGGAACGAAGATGTTGACAGCGAACGTGTTTCCTTCCTGCAGGTGTTTATGGTGGAGCGCAGCTGTGACGTCCGCCATGTTTCTGACCATCTCAGCGGTGATGTGTGAGTATGTCTGAGTTCTGGTCTGGATGAGGTCCACCAGAACCACCAGAACAAACTGCATGGAAGGAAATGGGTTTATTGTTCAGTCTGGATCCCTCAGATTCTCCTACCCTAAGGCGTGATGATTTCTTAACGGCCATAAAAAACAGGTTTAAAAACATAACCAAAGAAAAATAACATCATCTGAATATAAATAAAACTAATCTATACGTTTAACGAAATCAATCTGTTTAAATAAAGTAAAATTAAATATTTAACCTGATTAACAAAGTCTAAATGAAAAACAACCAAAATAAAAAATGAAACAAACATTTAAACAAATAATGGCTGTAAATAAACAGCCAGTAAAACTAGACGCACCAGAAATAAATAAACCACAAATTAATGGATTTAAATAAAATACAGAAAATTCCATTAAAAAAATTAAACCGTTTAAATAAAATGTATTAATAAAAGAGAACCCAAATAAAAAAAGATTCAAATAATAAACTAAACGGCAAATAAATATAAACATGAGAAATATGTGAATAAATATTAAATATATATATAGACATGAATAATGAAATAAATACATTTTAATAATATAAACATTCAAATGTAGTGAGAAAAAAAGAGGAAAAACAAAATAAAAGTAAATAAATATATACAAAATAATTAGAATTTATATTTTTATATTTACTTGGTTTCCAATAAAATAACTAAAGAAAACAGATAGAAAACATTAATTTTATGATATTTCTTGAATATAAAGTAAAATAATAAGGAAGGAAAGGAATCACATAAATCAGCAATAAAATAAAAGTCTTAATAAAACAATAAAAAAGCTTTTTTAAATGTTTGCCGTTTTGTTTCCGTCTTTCAGTCGTAACAAAGTCGGGACCCATGGGGGAGTGGAGGAGAGCGAAGACGGAGGTGAGTCTGAAGATAAACTCCTTAAATCTTCTGGAACCTCCAGAGATAAAACCAGACCTTCCTGCTTCTGTTTCAGGACATCACATCCAGAAACGAGTAGAAAGAGACCAGATGTTTCCCGTCCAGAGAGGAACCAGAGCAGAACATCTGACGGCACTCTGGAGAAACATATTCTTTACTATTTCACTCAGTGTTTGCATGCAAGATGGAGGTGGAAAATGTTCTGAGCTCTGGAGGCATTTTAAAGCTAAACGAGGTTCATTTTTATAGAAAAAGCTTAAAATTCATCAATCAAAAACAAGACAAGGATGAAGCGTCCTCGGACTCAGAAAGGTTTCAGTAATCAGGTTTTCTACCAGCATCATGTTTGGATTTTTCTCAGAAGAAAAACTCCGTGTTGGTTTTAAGCTGCTGAAGGAGCTCAGAATCACGTCCGCTTAGATTAGAAGAGTAGGAACAAATGTCCAGGAACCGAAGCCCATCTGGACGAGTTGATAAATGAGGCTGTTCTGGGGAGTCCAAAGTGACACCAGACCTTTAAGGTCCGGAAATCAAGTTCAGGTTTGAAGGGGAAAATGTTTTTTTGTTTTTTAACATCACGTGGAATCCTGCAGTAAATAAAAACCATGATTTAGAGATGAGATGAGAGGATGCAGCACCGTTAGGTTGGGATTAATTGGTACCATTGATGTATTCCAAGGTTAAAGCTGCTCTAGTCTGATTTTACCTCAGATTTAGAGTTATTCTGTGGTAAAACCTTAAATCTCTTGTGCCTTTCCGCCAGCCTGCAGCATCTGAAAGCTTATTATTAATCAATTCTAGTTAAAAATGCTGCAGAAACAATAAACAGACCTGCTCTAAAATTCAGGGGTAAAACTTAGTACAGAATAATTCATTTTAATTATTTACCCCGTTTCATTCAGAGTTTTTTATTTCCTGAAGGTTCTTTACAAAGCTTTATTTACAAGGATTTTCTCCCTGAACAGACCCCAGAAATGCTTTTAATGATCTAATTCTGTGTACATAAAAAACCCCAAACTGATAAATAAAGTAATCACAACTTCAGGGGAGTTATATGAGAGCAATAAGCATTTTGTTTTTAATTTAATATACATGTAAATGCAGGGAACTGTCAAAACCTAAAATCCTGCAAAATTTAAAAAAGACCTGCTTCAAAATTCAGTAGTAAAAATTATTTCAAAACATAAATTTCAGAGGAATAAATGTTTTTCAGAAATGACTTAATTCTGAGCAGATCAGGTCCTCGCCGCTTTTATTTTGAAAGGATTCATCTCTGCGTTTGGAGCCCAGTAGTGCTTTTAATTTTCTAATCTTTTGTGCTAAAAAATTTATAAATATACAAATTAATAAACACATTTTACCCCTTGAGGGACTGGAAGTGTTTAATGGATTAAAATTAAGGAATAACGAGTTAAAAGCATAAAATGCTGTATAAATATTTGCTCCAAACATTCAACTGTAAAATATGGTAAAAATTGGTGCAAAATTTAATTTTAAGGAAAATAGATTTTGTTAAACTATGACAAATATTTAATATTATTTGTAAAGGTTCCACAGTCTTTTAATTTGAAAAGTGTGTTTCTAAGTATAGATGGGTTGTTTTTATCCTGTATACACAGGATTATAGGGTCGAAAACTGTTTATTATAACTTTAGTTGTTAAAAAATATGTCAGCAACAATGAATTACAAAGTGTTGAATTAATGAAGATGCAGTTAAGTGAGAAATACTTCATGGCTGCAGAAACAATAAAGCAACCTGCTCCAAAATTCAGCTGTAAAAAATTAGAAAAATAATTTAATTCATGTACATTTAAATTCATGTGAGGGTTTTCACTTCTTCACAAGCTTTTATTTTGAAAGGGATTTGAGTCTGTGAAGCCCCTGAAATGCTTTTTGTTTTTTAATTCACTCAAAAACAAAAATCTCCACCACTTCAGGCAACTTCAGAGGCTCCATGTTAACAAAATCATACAAAATATAAAACTATGTTTATTTAATAATCGCCTTTCTGCGGAGAAGAAATGTAGCACAAAGCCTGAACCAATTAATGTAAAACAACTACATGTACTATAAAACTTTATAATACTTGGTTTTTACACAGATCCAACCATGTTTGGATTTCTGATCCCGCTGAGGATTAAAAGCAGGCAGAGCTGAGCTGAGCTGCGGTTTGAGAGGCAGGTCAGCTCAGGTCAGACCCTCAGCAGAAACCCTTCCTGCAGGACACAAATCACGGTGCGTTTAGGGCTCGGAAAACTCAGACCCTCAGAAATCAGCGTCATTCTTCCTGAAGAGGGGACAGAAAAGTTTTCATCAAAGTGCCACATTTTTTATCAGAATATAAAATGAGGAAAAACCTCTGAGCTTATTTTTGATAGAGCGCTCTGCTTGACTTTGTTGTGAAAGCTGTGCTTACTAACCGTTGTATATTACTGATTAAATCATTGTGTGCAAAGTTAAATATGTTGTAGTTTGAACCAACCCAGAGTTTTAACTCGGTGTTTTTGTTAGAAATGGGAAATTCGTCTTTCACACCAAAACTTTGCTGCCCTCTGGTGGTCAGTACCAGTCCCTGTAGTTTAAGAAGGGAAACTTCAAATTAAATTGAAGTGAAATTTCTGAAAGTTTGTTTTTTTTTTACTTTTAAAGACTTAGATCTGTGTAAAGCACTTAACATTATATTCCTCATGTTCTACTGTTTTAATGTGGACTGAATGCACTTGGACACTTGGTTTGTTGAGTGTGTTGATGCAGGCTGACAGCTGGGCAGGAGGAGGAATTAAATCTAAGGTGAGACTAAAGAAAAACTTACTTTAAATTAAACTCATGTAAATCTGGAATAATCTGCCTTAAAAATGACTTTTAGGGATCAACTCAACTGTTTCTGTGGCCTTTAGGAATTTTTGACCACCTGGTGGCGCTGTGCTTTAAGATTTAATTTCTCATCGCCTGCCTGTTGTCAGACTGCGTTTTATTATTAAGCTATTGAACTACAGTAAAGACAGTCTGTTGTTCTGTATTTTCTTCCTCAAGTACGGCAATAAAAAAGGTCCAGTTTTTGTCTCAGACCTTCTTCTCAGGCAATCTTTTAACTCCATGACCCTTAAACTGGGCCCCGAAGGCAATCTGTCAGACAAGACCAGGTTTGGACCCTGCAGGCTTCTGTCCTTCAGAAATGGATCAAAGGTAAATAGTCTGATGTTCCACTCAGGCAGAGACCCGATGGAGGAGACAGATCCTTCGCAAAAATCAGTTTTGGTACCGGTGTTTCCTGGACTACCAACTGTTTCAGTCTGGTTGAAGGTTCTTAAAAACAAGTATGTATGGCTCTTATAATAAAAACAAATGAAATAAATGAATTATTTTATTATAAACTGACACATAAACACACCCAGCAGGCGAGAACATCAGCTTCAAATGGGTCATCCACACCTGAACAGAACCAGACACCATCAGGAACCTCTCAGGTCTTCAGTTAATGATCTCTTCTTTAATTAGAATCAAAACTCAGACACCAACCATGACAGCTATGAGTCCAGCTGAGGATGAAGAGCAAACCAGGGATGGTGCTGCTTTGTGTCCTCCAGAATCACAGTGCATGTAAACGTGATACTTCACGAGACACTAGAACGTCACTTTATTTTCCTTCCAAGCAGCCAAACGTTCCTGTAATCTGTGACAGTGGTCCTCATCAACGGTTCTCCAAGCTTTCTGAAGGTCTTTCCGAGTTTTCCTTTAGCTGCGTTTTCGCTCAATCGGACCAGGTGAACCCTGTGAGTTGTGGGTTCTATAATCAGTCTGCCGTGGGCAGGCCTGTCTGATGTGAAAGGACAACGTTTGTGGTTTACTGAGGCACTATGATGTAAAAGAGGTTCAAGAAGGATGATCTGGGAGGATCTTAATGAATTGGACAGTTTTAGCATTTATTGCTCCTAAACTCTGGTCCTGCCTGCTACTTCCAGATGTGCCCCTGTTCTTCTAGCCCTACCTCAGGGTTCTATCGGGTTCTGCAGAGGCCTTTCGAGGACCTTATTATTTGAATCCTGTAGGGAAGTGTATGAACCATGGATCTTCTTTAAATGTTGTACAAGGACCTTGCTTTCTCTTAGAAGGCCTGGAGAACTGCTGCTTAAATCTCTGTAGGACTAGAGGAAGAACCACAGTTAGTGTTTTTCCACCATAGGAACTTAAACCAGTTCTGTTTGCGTGCCTTAAATCTTTGGTGTTTTACTGAGATCACCAGTGGGTGTTACACAGCCTGGGGGGAGCCTGGTAGCGAGTCAGCAGAGCCCACTGAGCTGCTGTTCCTTCGAATACAAAAACAGCATCCATACACTACAGTTAATACAGAACATGAGACACGGACTCGGAGCAAGAACAACGGGACGGACAATGTTTGCATATGTTCAGCATCCGTGAGGGTAACAGAAACCAGTAGATGTACAACGCATGTTTACTGTGTTTTTACAAACATAATGTTTAAACGGTACGTTCTTCCTCTTCGCCGCTGCTTCTAATGTCTGCAGCTTTGACCCACCAACAGTGACGTTACGGTTCGCGCAGAAGAACCAAGGATTCTGCGTGGCCCGAGCTGAACCACAGTTCGTGCTCTGGAACCTCTTTTTGTTGGTGGAAACGCGGGTCACAGGTTTGAAATCACGTTCAGGAACCGGAACGGCTTCCGAACCGCGTTGGTGGAAAAGGGGTACCAGAAGAATGAGGGCTGGTTTAAAACTTCTGCACAGTCTCCAAACTGCTGAGGATGGCTTTGTGAACACGTTGCCAGGGTAACGCAGCAGCCAATCATTTCTCTCCAGTGTGCGTGGCCACGTGTCTCCTTAGATGTCCTCCAGACGTGAAGGTTTTCCCGCAGAAGGAGCACCGGAACTGGCTGCAGTCCGTGTGCACGCTCATGTGGACCTTCAGCGAGCCGGACTGAGCGAAGCGTTTCCCACAGTGCACGCAGCCGTAGCGTTTCTCGCCGGTGTGAACGCTCTGATGCCGTTTCAGGTTGCTGGAGTCGGAGAAGCGTTTCCCGCAGAGGGCGCAGACGTATGGCTTCTCGCCCGTGTGGACCCTCATGTGGGTCTTCAGGTTCTTCAGGCAGGCCAGAGTTTTCCCGCAGAAGTTACAGATGAACGTCCTCTCTCTGGAGTTGTCTCTGCCGACCCGGCTCTGTAGCCGCCACCCGTCCCTCCTGATGATGGAGCTCTGTCCCCCTGCAGCTTGTCTTTGTGGCGCCCCCTGCTGCTGGTGCCTCTCTGCTGCAGTCAGCCCAGCTTCGCTCTGGCTGAAACCACAGCTGCTCCTTGAATCAGCTGGAACATTCCTGCCTGGAATAAAACCGGAGGAGCTGCCCGGTTCTGTTGCTGGAGGATTGTGGGAAGTGTGCTGCAGCAGCAGGGAGTCGTAACTGCTGGTTTCTGGCCTCTGATTGGTGTTCAGGGCGTGTTGGGTGGAGGTGGAGCTCACTTCTCCACTCGTCCACGAGACGCAGCCATCCTCTCTGTTGTCTGCAGCTTCCTGTTTGATCAGCGAGGACGAAGCTTCTGTCTCAGTTTGTTCCTCAGAGAGACCACAGAAACCCCCTGGAGACAGTAAGAAAACTCTGTCAGGGTCAGCGTGTCCATGACACAGAGTGTTGAATGGGTGAAAGTCTTACTATGGGGGTCGGACTGAGACCAGGACTCGTCTTCTTCATCCTCCACTTTGATCACTGCGGTCGTCTCAGCTTCAGCAGCCTGAAAACAACGCAGAGTTAAAATCAGTAGAACATGCAGCCAGAACTGCGATGCTGCAGCTGCTGCAGCTGCTGCTCACCTTCTGTGAAGCAGCTTCCTGTCCTGATTCTGACGGGGGACGGGTCTCTCTGCACAGAGACGTCTGCTGACTGGACGTCAAGGACAGCTGGGCCCCAGCTTCTGTAAAAACCAGAATATTTAAGCTGTCGGGTCTGGAGACAGTTTCTCCACAGCTCTGCTAAGGTACTAAAGGATCGGATCAGGTCTGGACTTTGACTAGGCCATCGCAACACCTTGATTCTTTCTTTTCCAGCCACTCAGTTGTAGATTAGCTGCTGTGTTTGGGATGATTGATGATGAACTGGAGCTGTTCATAGTTTTTGTGAAATGAGACATTAGGAAAGTATCATAACCTGAGTTGAGTTCAACATGTTTTCTACTTTTCTCCTTGCTCTTTATTTTCTGATTTACAGCTTCCTTCGAGTTGCAGCATGTTTACTGTTCAGTATCAACAACAACAGTTTGAGAAATAGCTCAGAATCCTTGGAAGAGGTTCAAGTTGTGTCATTTGGTGACTGTGAGCCGTTTGAAAACTCGACTTTATCACTTTTCTATAAATTTGACTTTGTGAATTCTTATATTTACTAACTTTTACTAAAGTTTCTGATCAATTTCATGTACATTTAAATTTACATTTTTTCGTTTAATTTCCAAATAAAGTTTTTTAAGCTCAGCTTTCAATAAATTTGGACTTCTAATATTCAGCTTTCAGTAGTTTAAAAGCTTTGACAGAATTTCAAATAAAAGTGGAATTCTGATGGTTCACTTTCAGTTAACTTGAAGTTTTAATGTTTAATATAAATGTTGGTCTGAGGCTGAAGTTGGTGTCTGATTCATACCAAACTAAAGGGTTTTTCTGCTGAATTGAACTGGTTCAAATCTGAAATACTGGTTCAGATCTGAAATACTGGTTCAGATCTGAAGTACTGGTTCAGACCTGAAATACTGGTTCAGATCTGAAGTACTGGTTCAGATCTGAAATACTGGTTCAGATCTGAAATACTCTGAATGATCAAACCTGGACAGAATTATTGTCCACCGATGACAGATCCATGTTTCACATTTAACCGACTGTTTATTAGTGTAGGATAATTCCGTCCAGGTGTTTTAATATTTGAACAACAGCAGATTAAATCTATTCCAGATTAGTTAAACAGAGCGGAAAGGCCCTTTAGTTCAGCCTCGTTACATTTATGTGAATTTTTGACAGGAAGCTTGTTGGAAAATGTGAATTTGTGGCTGTTAGCTTCAGGTAAACCTGAATTTAAACTGAAGAAATAACGGTTACCTGTCGGCGCCGCGTTCCTCCGCGCCTGGTGGACGCGCGGGCGGCCGCTCGCATTCAGCAGCGCGGCGCCGCTTCCGCTTGCGGCGGCTCGGAGCGCGGCGGACCGAGCCGCTCGGAGCTCCAGGAGCCGCAGTTTCCTCCGCAGAACCTCGTTCTCTTTGCGGCTCCGCGAGATCTCGAGCTGCAGCACCGCGTAGCCGCTGTCCACCAGCTCGCAGATCTCCGCCACCGCCGTGTTGGCCAGAACCTCCATGATGGAGGCGAGCTGGGAGTGAAATATAGTGGCCGCAGACATTTTCCTGCTGATCCAAGAGAATCAGAACCGCTGAAAGACAGCCAGAATAACCAGAACCTCAGGACAACCTCTGCTAACCCGATTGAGGCCTCCACACCAACCAGGAACTGAACCAATCCCGAGTGCGCATGCGTGAAGTCAGGTGTTTTCCAGGGATAGAAAACCTGGAGTCACTAACAGAAAGGTCGCTGTTTGCTCTAAATAAAGTTAATTATGCAGAAAATAACGAGTAAGACTTTAATAGTTTCAGAAAACATCATTTTAGAACTTTTAACAGAAAAATATTCATTTGTTTACAGATATTTAAGCCCTAAACAATATTTTTGTACCAATTTGTTTTTTTATGATTTACATTCATATCCTTACTATATTTTACATTTATTAAAATGAGTAAATATATGTGTGTAATTTATATCACACACACATAGCTATATATCTATATAGATATCTATATAAATATGTGTGGGCATCAATTACAAAAACAGAAGGAATTTTTTAAAATATTAATTTATTCTTTAATAGTTTCAGAATATTTTTTTTTTCTTTATTCATAAATTAAATAAATAAAACGTATATATATATATTGGGAACACTGTGGAGAGGTTGTGATGGTCCAAAGGAAAACTTTGCAGGACTTTCAGAAGTCGTGGGGAACAACTGATCAGAACCACTGAATCCATCTGATTGGTGAGAAACGTTGACCCACTAAAACAGTAAAACAACCAGTGATGGTTTAAAATAGGCGTTTTT
This sequence comes from Crenichthys baileyi, assembly GCA_036173005.1. Lineage (NCBI taxonomy): Eukaryota > Metazoa > Chordata > Actinopteri > Cyprinodontiformes > Goodeidae > Crenichthys > Crenichthys baileyi. Next base: position 10,332 of record JAHHUM010002567.1, read on the forward strand.
TGATCTCTGCAGTTTTGTTCTCCTGCCATTTTGCTTTTGTTTGCGCTCTTTTTCTCCATCTTATTCTTTCCAGCTGCTTCTTAAATTGTTCTTGTTCCAGTAAGAGTTTGGGTTAATAACCCAGGAGTGGGTTTTTTTTCTGCTTAACCCTCTTAGGTTTTGAGTTTTTCCTCTTTCTGCCGTCTGCCATGTTCAGATTAGATGAAGCCACCAGACAGCTCAGCTACAAGGCTGATAGAGTCCTTGTGGTTCTTTTAAGCCTGACGACATCAGGAGGAGGAGGAGGAGGAGACGGTAGCAGAGGTTCCACACCTGCTGCACAGACAGAGTTGGCAACGGCCGAACTGAGGTATTGGACCATGAGAAGATCCAGCCTGGGCCAGAACCTTCACATGCCAACTTCATTAGCGAAGTGTGTGCTTCTCTAAGAAACTCCCATGGTAGCAGATTAGGGTGGAAGCAACTTCAGGAAGCTGATCTATTTTTCTCCATCTCTCCACTCCAAAGTAGGGATGAACGATATATTGGCATCAACATCGGTATCGGCCGATGTTAGTAATTTTTTAACATACTGGTGTCGATCCGATAAGTAAAACTGGGCTGAAATTGACAGCCAATATTTTTTATCCTGTTTCAGCTTGGGCACGCTAGAAACACAGTACCCACATTAAAACATAGTGGTGGCGGCATCATGCTGTGGGGTGAACTTCTTGTGAAGGAGCAGTTTTTTAGTAAGGTGGATGAAATTATGGACGGTTCCAAATACAGGAACCAGAACATCTCTGGAGTCACCTGGAGAGGGGGTTTTAGATAAAAACCTGAATCTTCAAATCTTTCAGGTCGTTCCAGGATGAGTGAAAAAGGTGCTTTAACAAATTATTAGTTTAAGGGAGTGAACACTTCTGCATCTTTGCGTATATATTTCAGTTAAGTTGTAGAAAACATATGTAAGTATTTAAATTTAAATGAAAATAAATAAAAACAACAGACAGAATGTTTCTATAGATGTGTTTTAGTATTTCAGGACCAAATCATTGGAAACAGCAGATGGGAGATCCTCTAGTGGCCATGAGTGGTATTACATGCTGTTAACTCGTTTTATTCCACTGCACTGCAGGGACACCATGCATCTCATCTCATTTAATTCAATTTAATTCAAATTATTTCATTTCAATTCAATTCAAAAATACTTTATTCATCCCAAAGGAAATTAAATGTTGTAGCTCATATGATGCAGGTTTCTTCAAAGAGTCGTTGTAGATGCTGGTGGCTGTGGGCAGGAAGGATCTCCTGTAGTGTCTGTCTTACAGCAGATCTGAAGAAGCCTCTGACTGAAGATGCTCATGAAGAGGATGCTCAGGGTTCTCCAGAATGTTCTTCATTTCATTCCCACCAGAAGGATGATGAACTAGATAGAACCATCTCTATTAAACTTCTGCGACTATAGAATAAAATGGCAATAAAAGTTCCAGACGCAGCTGCTCTTCACTGATCACACATTTTCTCTTCAGGACCAGGCCTAAACACCTCTAATGTCTCAGGTAGCTTCATGAATTAAACAGCTATTTGTCATTTTCTCACATTTTTCTGTGACATGGATTTTTTGAATTTCAATCAAATAGTTAAAACTAATATTTTAAAATTATTTATGAAACCGTTACAGTTCTTCATGAAACCCGAAATTCATGTTTAAAAGTCAGATTTCGCACAAAAATGCAGAAGGCAGAACATCTACAGTTTGTAATCATGTGTTAAAAAACAGTAAAAGCGTTGAAATAAATTCTGGAGTGACCCGTATGGGCTCAGTTATTCGGGTGGCACTTCTTCATGTGCAGCTTGAGGCTGTACTTGACGATGAAGCTCCTGGAGCAGAGCGTGCAGCCGTACGGACGCTCGCCCGTGTGCACGTTCAGGTGTGACCTCAGGTGAGCCGACTGGGTGAACTTCTTGCCGCACTGGTCGCAGGCGAAAGGCCTCTCGCCGGTGTGGATCCGGGTGTGGACCTCCAGGTTCTGAGCTGTGGCGTACGTCTTGCTGCAGATGGAGCAGACGAAGCGCTTCCTCTGAGGGTCGTCGTCCAGATCCCCCGTGGAGAGCTGGGACTGGCCCGACGGGTCACCGTACAGGCCGAAGTTCAGCACGTTGGCGCCGTTTTCATAGTCGTAGGTGGAGCTCCTGCTGTTCGTGGAGGTGGAGCCGGAGATGCTGACCAGCTTCAGCCCAAATGTGGTGCTGTCCATGCTCTCATTTTGACAGAACTGATCGAAACTCATGGAGCCTTTGGGCTGTTTGGTCCAACCCGGGTCTAGGTTCAGGTCCAGGTCGGCCCTGTTCGACGGGGACTGGGCCTCCATCAGAGCACTGCTACTGAAAAACACTTGCCTGCTGGGGCCTGGAGGAACCAGGGAGCAATCCTGAACCAGTTGGACATCTGGGTCCATCTGACCTGGGTAGGAACAAACTGGGTCACCGACCTTCATCTGGACGTCGTCCAGGAGCTGGGCCGAGCAGCTCGGTTCGCTGCGAGGGGAGTCCAGACTGTAGACGGGCAAGTTCTTCTGCGACCCTGCAGCCAGTTTGGATGTTTTCAGCACCAGCTGCTCAGAGGACGATGTCTCGGCATCTTCATACACCCGACTGCGGCGCCGCCTCCTCCGGACGATCGGAGTCGAGGGAACACCTTCGCTGATGGCTGCCGCTGCTCCTTCATGTTTCTTCCTTTCTCCTGAACACAGATAAAATCTACAGAGTTTTATGGATCATCTGGAAAGAGTTTAAATAAGATTTCCAGCTGGATTTATTCACTGAAGGAAACTTTCCAACACAGGAACCTTTCCCAGAACCCTCGAAGCAACCTGAAGGTTCACGCTAGTCCTCCTCTCATCAATGGCAACTTTCCCACTAGATCGGGAGTATTTTCCCCCTGGATGTTCTATTTTACCCTGATCTGGTTCAACACCAGGCTGTCCATGTGAGTTATATCTGCTGAAGCTGAGCAGGTCCTCCAACAGCAGAAATGTTGACCAAAGTGCTCCTCAGTCACTGAGTGGGTTGGAGAAGCTCCTGTTTCAGCAGTAAAAATATGACTGATTCTGTCACAGCAGTTCTACCTTATAACCTACATAGAGTCGACTCAAACCTCATGGTAAAAGCTGGAACTGTAACAAACTGAACTAATTTCACCACCACAGATTTCTGTCCTCTCTTGGTTTTGGAGTGAGAGGAAAGGACGGAGAGATCCGGTCGGGAATAACAACCCGATGTTCTGCAGACACAACTAGTGCAGCTGCAGTGTACCTTGTTCTTCTAAGCTTCAGTTCAGCTAATGATACTTAATCCTGTTGGATTGTGGGTGTTTTCATTTATGTCTTAGATATAAAACCTGGCCGTACGGTACCAAGGGACCAAGGCACCAAGGCCTTGAAGCAAGAAGGTCCTAGGTTTGATTCCCGGCCTAGGCTCTTTCTACGTGGAGTTTTCATGTTCTGCCTGTGCATGTGTCGATTCTCTCCAGGTACTCCTGCTTTTTCCCACAGCCCAAAACATGACTGGAAGGTTAATTGGTGTCTGTAAATTCCCCTTAGGTATAAGTGTTTGGACAGCTGTTTGTCCTGCGTGTCTCTGTGATGTCCTGGGATGGACTGGGAAGGACTGGGATGGACTACGGACGTGTCCAGAGTGAATCCCACCCCTGGAAACAATGACAACTGGCGATAAGACCCAGCTCCTTCCTACCAGTGCATTTCTACCCTGGAAATCTGGTTCCTGCAGTGGAACAACGGGGGCAAAAGAACGGTTCCTGGTTCCTGGAAAAGGTTCCTGCAGTTGGAACGCAGCTATAATAAAAACAGCCAAGTCTCCGAACCTCCATCCGTGCTCTACTGTGACTACTGCTCACAGACCTGGAGATCTTTAAACTTCATTTGGTTTACAGTCACAAGCAAAGAGCAGCACAGCTGTCATTTATAAGCAGTCAGAATGAAATCATAGCTTTAAAAGCTCCCAGCTCACCATCCTCTATGCTGTCGTAACCGTCTGAGTCTTCATCTTTAATCAGCACCACATCTGGAACCTGGAGACGCCACAAAATTCATCATTTTACCATCTGACACAGGATAAGGTTTTAAAATAAGGTCACATATATGAGTTCATACATCCAGTTTACTCACTTATAGGTCCAAGAACTATGTGTTGCTTTGACATGTTTATTTAGTACTTTCAAAGCTAATTTCGGCTTCAGCTGTGTATATTTTTTTTATATTTTTACTCGACTGTCATATTTAGCTTTTTTATTGTTATACTTAGCTTTCTTTTTACTTATGTATCAGGCTTCCTAAACCAGAACCAAAGTCCAAATTTCATACCATAAACATGTGAATGTGAGCTGGTATGACGATAAACAATCCTTGAATCCTTGTATAGAGAACAAGTCAGTCTCTCCTCAAAGACCTTCGTTTTTTTTTTAGCACTTCATACATTAAAGATTGGTTTTGGTTTCCCCAGATTAGGAGCCAATTAACTTTATAAAGCTGCTTTCTGCCTGCAGCATCGACCCAGAGAAGAAATAATCGTCTGTTTCATCTCCACACCAACATGTCAGCATGAGCAGATCCACAGCAGAGATAAGAAGAAAATTAACTTCAAGTCTGGAGATAAAACCCAAACATTCCCTTCAAAGTCATCTGAGAATGCTTTGGTTCATTAAGGAGCTGATAATTAAACTTCCTCAAGGTCAAATCTATATTATTGTTTTTTCCATCTGCAACCTTCCTGCTGTTTTGCCCAGAGAAAACATTCCTCGAGCTCTTTGATTGAAATGGAGGATGTGCAACTTTCAACAAAGGTGCGTTCTTCAGGTTACAAGACTGTGCACAGCTCACCTTCATTTTCCTTTTAAATAAAAAAGGCCAGAATATTTTCTCAAAGTGTTTTCAACATTTGAGGGCCCAATTTCTCATTTTTACTGTCTTTTTGTAAACAAAAAGCCAGGATGGATCTGCTAACTTTGTTGTATAGTCTGCTATAGAAGAGGGCTCCACAGAACCATTATGCCACCAGTGCAGAGCCTCCTCAATGTTGGCAGCAGGGTGGTCTGACTACAAGACTAAATCGCTCCTGTCCAAGAAAACCTCACAGCTAAAGTGATAAGGAACCAGCTCAAAGATCAGAACACTGCCTTGTTGGACCTGTGCTGAGGAAAATCCCCAGGTCTGAACCCCACCTAGAACCTGTGGTCAGTTCACACAAAGTAGGTGGAGAAACGGAAGATAAACTGATTAAATGCTACGTTCACACTGCAGGTCTTGATGCTCAATTCAGATTTTTTTGCTGAATGATTTTTCTTTTGCGAGATCGTTTAAACTACTAATTAAATGCGGCCGCCATCCGACTCAGTCTGAACGGTTCACGACCTCAGAGCGACCCGCAGGCACAGGAGGATGTAGACGTCACACGGAAGCAAACCGACGTCTGTGTGCCGTTTTTCAGTTGTTAGTAGAAAGTGTCCTGGGTTTTCTCCAGCTGCTGTATGGAGCACAAAGTACCTCAGTGCTGCCCCTCCCTCACCTGCTGCTGCGCACTGACGACCAGCTGGCCGAAAGAAGGCAGCTACACTTGGGCCTTGCCAACAATAGAAACCAATGTGACTTTTTGGAAATATTTCAGAATGTCTCAGTCGTGGCTTAGGACCTAAAGGAGCATCATCCATTACACTGTTTTAAAACTGCAGTAACAAGGTATAAAACAATAGGTACCTTTACTTTAAAACTGCTACTAAATTCAATGGCTGTGAAGGTTAAGCTTATTTGAAACATTTTGACCGTAATAAGCACTCTATTATGTTAGGTAGGCATAACTTACTTTCCTGCTTCAAATAAATGCAAATAGATTTTTATCTGTTAGATTTCTAAGGTAATACCATAACACCACAAACAGGTGATCATTTTTATCCGGGTTATTATTTCCTGGGAGTCCCAGAAGCAAAACACATAGAGTCAAATATGGACAGGAGGTCAGGGGTGGCTGCTTGGGCCCCCAAATAAAGTTCTGCTCCAAGCCTCAGACACCTTAGAACCGGCCCTGGGAACCAGCTCCAGAACAAACCCAGTCCTTCAGTTCCAGTTGATCTGCTACAAATAAATGAACAGCTGACGAGTCCGCTCGGGTTCCTCTGCTAATGAACCAGGTCAGAGCGGTTACCTCCTTCCGCTCCACCCCAGCGGCTCCTCCGTCTCCGCCGGATCCAGAAGCGGCTTCCCCCCGCTCTCTGTCCCGCTGTCTGTGAGGTGTTTCCAGCCGGACAGTAGCCTCCTTTGCCCCGGTTTCTTCCTGTGGAGCCGCCGCCTGGCTCTCTCCGCCGTTGCTGCTGCTGCCGCCCCGGACCACGATGGACTCGATGAGGTGCATCTTCTTCCTCAGGTCCTGGTTCTCCTTGTGGCTCCGGCTGATCTCCAGCTGGAGCACCGAGTAGCCCTCCTCCACCAGCTCGCAGATCTCCACCAGCGCAGCCTTGGTCAGCGCCTCCAGGATGACAGTCAGCTGCTCCTGGAGCCCTTTGCTGCCCAGAACCGACATCTTGAAGCTCCAACAGAACCGGGACCAAACAGAAGCAGCCCCTAACTGAACACACGAACCAAAGTCGACCTCAGAAACCCTCCGAGATGACCGAGAGAACCACACGGCGAGTTTGGACTACAAAAGATATCTGAGACTACAAAGAAGAGACGCACGGTATTTTTCCTCATCTGTTGCGTCACTTCCGGATAAAGTTTCTATTTCAAAGTAAAAGGAGTTAATCAAATATAAAAACCCTTACCACCTGGTCGACGGTAGGGATTCGTAACCGGTGGGTCTCAGTCTCTGTGTCCTTGGGCAAGGCACTTCACCCGCCTTGCCCGCTGGTGGGGGTCAGAGGGCCAGGTGGCGCCGATTGTATGGCAGCCTCACTTCTGTCAGCCTGTCCCAGGGCAGCTGTGGCCAGAAGGTGGCTCACCACTGTCAGTGTGTGAATGTGGAGGACTGATTATAGTATGAAGTGCTGTGGGGGGGGGGGGGGGGGGGGGGGGGTGGGACTTGATAGAGCTCAATTTACCACTTATAAAAACTAAACAAATTAGCTTCAAATTAGCAAACTTTTAACACAGCACAGTTAATTAGTTATTGAATTAATTAAACTAATTAGGATGCCCAGTAATCTAGGATGTAAAGGTTAAACAAGGAATAAGACCATTCATTTAAAGCACAACTGTCTCCACTGACTTTAACTTTTCTAGACTTTTT
>JAHHUM010002568.1:0-16609 GCA_036173005.1 Crenichthys baileyi
AAAGGTCCCCCAAAATAAAGGGGACACCACAGACCACATGTGCAAACAAGACAGTTACACAAAACAAACTCACATGCATACAAAAAATCTGAACGTGCAAACAACATAAATAAATCTAACATCTGCAAAAAAACAAAATAAGAAGCACGCGAGATATCAACATGTGCACACAAGTTAATACCATGTGCAAAGTTTGATGTGCACAACTTAGTAAGGGACATACAAGACGTGCAAAATTAAATTTTTTGCAAAAATTATAAGAAAACGCATGACGTAGTGACATGAGATCGACATACAGAAGAGGCTATGATCTTCACTCAACAAAATACATAAAATGTTCCCAAAAAAAAAAATGCACAAACAATACCAGCAAGTGCACTCAAGATATTACTGTCTACAAAAATTAATGTTTGCAAACGTTTACTAACCCTGCACACAATACATGTGCAGAGAAGATAATATTGTGCACAAAGTCAATATCATGTCCAAACAAAATTACGGGTAGAAATTAGATAATGTGCACATCACAGAGGAAATAAGTATGTAGAAGAGGCAGTTATGTGCACACCACAAAACATGTAAAATGTAAAAACTACTATAAACCATGCACAGAGTGCCATGAGCAACAGAGAAAACATAACATCACAATAAAATTTGCAGAACATTTACAAGTTGCACACAACTAAATATGCAATATAGATGCAAAGCAAATGATTATGCACACGAAACCCTAGCATGTGCAAACAAGACAGTGATGTATGCATACAAGATTGCAACATACAGCAAACTATCTAAAATGTGTACAAAATAAAGTAATATGCACACACAGCATGTGCATTAAAGATGATACCATGCGCTGCAAACAATACAGCAACATGTGCACATAAGATAGTTATAATATGAACACATCATAACCTGACTAATATAAAGGGTTCTCTGCTAAGGTTGAAATGTTTCTGTTTATACTGCAGAGAATAAGAACCGGTTAAACTCCAGGTCGGACTACATGTTGCACAGACCCCTGAAATTGGGAACAGGTATCTTCTCATGAACACACAGCGTAGTACCATTGGTCCCTCAGGAGCTCAGAAGTTGATAAAAAAGCTGGAAAGATTTACTTAAAATCAGGAGAAGTGTGTTGGTGTTTTAACCTTTGTCAAACAGAAACACCCTATGAGGCTGGGACCAAACGTCCCTCCCAGTCAGGTAGCTCTTTATCCGGGCTGTCACGTTGAGGGTGGCTGCTGGGTTAAAGATGCCACGGCAGGAGATGATTTTATAGTCTCTGAGGAAGACGGCAAAGCATTAACCAAAGCGGGTGAAGATATCTAAAGATTTCAGCGTAGAGCTGCGTTTACCTGGTGAAGACCAGAGAGGCCTTAGACTCAGACACCGGACTCCAGCTGCAGGTCACAGACCTGTTTTGATCTGAAGTTTCCTGGTAGTAGCAGGACATGTTCAGGGCCTCTGCAGTGAGGAGACAAAAACCATGATTCAAGTTCAAGTCCAACAGTTTCACCCTTTTATTTCTCTCAGCTGCTGCTGTTTCAGTTTGGTTTCTTTGTTTATTGAACAAAATGTCGCCACAATCAAAAGGAAACAGCTTCTAGAGGACTGCAGACACCAGAGAGCAAAAGTAGAAGGAGAGGAAAGTCAGTATAGAGCCAACTTAGTGAAAAGGAAACGCGTGGTTCATTCTACTTGTGTCTAAATGAAGATTGGTGCTGAGCAGTCGGCCTGCGGGACTCAAGCCCAGATTTCTCTGATAACAGCCTTCAGGTCATCTGCCTCGCTGGGTCTGGTGTCTCTCATCTTCCTCTTGACAACACTCCATAGATTTTCTATGAGATTCTGGTCAGGGGAGTTTGCTGGCCAATCAAGAACAGGAGCATCATGGTCAATGAACCAGCTTTTGGTACCTGGTTCAGTATGGACCGGTACCAAGTCCTGCTAGAAAATGAAATCAGCATCTCCATAAAGCTGGTCAGCAGAAGAAAAGCATTTGTCTTCTGAGACTGAATTTTGGGTTTTCATTCTCTGTGAGCCATATTCATCAAAAATTACACGAAATTAAGGCTTGAAATATTTCACTCTATGTGTTATAAATCTATGTAATTTAGGTGTATCTGTAGCGTCGAACGCAGCGCCTCTACAGGTGGGTGGTGGTATATTACACCAGGTCAGGGGGGCTCGTTTAAGCCCTAGAAACAGGAGAGCCACCACTGCTCCACATAAAGGAATATCTTGTTGCTTCTACAGTTCATTAAATATGTTTGACAATCTTTAAATACTGTATTGATGCAACATAAAATCTGCTGAAATGTGATTTAATCAGGATTTATTTTCCATTTCAAAGCGCTTTCATAAACTTCAGGACTGCTCTCACTCCGTGAAGAAGAAGGCGGTGGATGTTGGCAGTCTTGCGAGTCGGTGACACAGACGCGGTCGTTTCCATCACATGGCTTCAGCTCCGAGTGTCTCACTGATACTTCTGTCAAATATAAAAACACAAAACAGATCTAATCATCCAATCTGATTTAATATAAATGGATGCAAACCCAACAGCTTGTAGAACCACCTTCAGTGACTCTTCAGGTGTGTTTCTGCACTACAGCATTTCAGTCAGGTTGGGATCTGGACTTTGAAACATTTTCAGCCATCCTGTTGTATGAGCTGCTGTGTTTGGGATCATTGTTCTGTTGATGACCCAGATTGGACCGAGCTTCAGCTGTTGGGTCAGGGGTCTGCAACCTTGACAACCTAAAGGGCCATCTTCAGCCTCGTTTAGAGCTGCTAATGTTACATGACTTTACTAAATATCTAAATGTGTTGCCATTTTTAAAGAACCACTATTTCTATTTTTAGCTTTTTAAATAAAGAAAAACATAAAACTTTAGCAAAAAACACGATGTATACATTTTCTTCTGAGATCCACTCCAAATCCTTAATTTATAAAGCACATTAAAAACTGTTTGTACTGAACAGTACTAAAACAGACATAAATAATGATAAAGTAGAAAAACAATAAAAGCTAAAACACACAGAAACCAATTTTTTTGTGCGTTTAAGAGACTAGAAAACAACAAGAGTTGATTTTAAAGGTCTAAAGAGCCGCAGGGTGCAGAACCCTGGGACAGATGGACTCATTGGACTGAACTTTGAACGGATCAATGAAAAACAAGACTGTTCTGATCGAGTGAGTTCAGGTATTTTTTGATCTTTCTCCAGACGGAAAGCTTTGAAAGACCTGGATCTGTTTCAGTCATTTTCCTTCATGATGGCCAACCAGAAAAATAAACAGGAGTGAAAGAAACACCGGAGTTTAAAGACGGCTGAATCAAACGGTTCTGATGAAAAACTCACCGAGAGAGAACACACCGGGGCGGCTCAGCAGGGTCCAGATAGCAAGGTGGAGCTTCAGAGACCAAAGGTCCATTTTAACAGGAAAAACTGTCACCCATGAGAAACGTCTGCTTGTTGTGAAGAGTAGAAAACATCCATCTGGTTTCTGGAGCTTCTGCCTGCAGCAGCTGAAGGTCTGAATCTGATGTTGGAGGAGGAGGAGGAACTCACTTGAACCCTCTGAGACTGAAGCTGCTGAGGAAATGACTGCATTCATCTAAAAGTGACGGCCTCCTCACGTCACATCAGCATGATGCATGCAGGAGGGTCTGTGACTAACCTCAGTCACAGACGATACAAACCGGTGTAAAAACTGGAGATAAATATTTATCCAGGGTTTGTTTGCTTTTAATCACGTGTTGGATGTAAGACAGCAAAAAGTTAGAAAAAATTATACATTTTATAAAATTTAGGCTTTGAGGGACTAAATCCAGATTTCTCCTCCCTGTTTTTCCCTAAATTATGAAACATTTGTCACAAAGAAATTATATTTTAGAAAACCTGAACAGTTCAAGATTTGGTAAAAATGTCTAAAATATAATTTAATTAAATATTTAGAACAAAATTAAACAAGCCCTCTGCTGCAAACATCCCTTTAATTCAATGTACATATTTGCAACTAGTAATAAATGTTAAATATCAGATATTTTTATAATTGAAGCTTTTGTTACCTGATGAACGGCTGTTTGTCTGGTTGGATGGAGGACGATGGTTGGATGCCAACAGCATGTTTCACTCCACAGACACAACATCTGGTGTCTCCTTCACATCTAAAACTGAACCTTCTGTGGTTCCCCCATCATAAGATCACCTCAGTGTGATCTGATGATCTGAACATTGCTTAGATGTTCTACTCTGGCCTCATGCAGTTAAGCCCAGAAGTATTCACACTCCTGCCACATTTAGATGAAAGATTTAATTCAACCAAGAGGTTCGTTTCTGGCGGGAAATGGGAAGGACGATGAAGGAAACAACAAACGGGGATCGGTTTGAAAACAAAAAAAACCTTATTTTAAAAGAGATCGGTTGCCTAAAATCATTTTTTCTTTTCTTAATAATCATTGGGAAACATCTTCACAGCCTCCTGGTTGCTGAGCAGCTTTTTGCAGCTTCCCTGATATTTTGAAGATTTAATTTTGGGGATGAGCTCCAATTCTTTGAGCTTGGAAAACCTCCTTGCCATCACCCTAAGCTCCCTACTCAGATTCAGGTCTAGACTTTGACTAGGCCACTGCAAATGTTGGTCAAATTAAATATTATTAATATTAATTAATTAATTAATATTATAAGTAAATCTGCCAGAGGTATGAATAATTATGGGTTTCACTTTATGAACATGTTTTCTTTAGATTCTTTCATTCAGCTGCTGGAGGAAATAAAATCCAAACCAACAAATTAACAAGTTCATTAGTTCCACTTTTTAATCTTCATTTTTGCTCCAAAACAAAATTTCTGCAACTTTATTTCCTTTTTCATATAAAATAAAAAAAAAAAAAACATACGAAAAACATTTACAAACATTTGAAAACAACACAAAAAGAAGCAGGAGAAAGAAACCAGTGAAATTTTGTACAGATGGACATTAAGGAAGCGAAGGGAGCGTTAACACTGCGACACTAAATGTTAACCTCTGCTGCCACCGGCTGGGTCTGCTGCTTCATCTCTGATCGCAGCAGAAACCCAAAACTAACAAACATGTATGAGACGAAAGAAAATTTTCATGTGATTCTGAGGTTTTGGATGCAGTTTATCCCAAATCTGCAGCCGTCTCCGTTACCACACAGCTTCTACTGAAGCAACCAGCAGCTACGGTTTCTCCCATGGCCTCATGATGAAGATTCTAACCTTTAAAACATCTGAGCTTCCTGATTTTTAACTGATTGACGGCGGTTTTCCACCTGATTCTGACACAATATTGTCTAAAAAGCAGAACATCTAGAGGGATTCCTGCAGGACCGTAACAGCAGAGGTCTTCATTTTTCCTACTTCATTGTTCAACTGACACGAGGTCCAGTACTCAGAAACTGCCGGGAACCTTCTCTTTGCTGTGGGGGAACTGGTTTCCATCGGCGAAAGCAAACAGAAATGAAAGCAGCTGGTTCAGTCGGAGCGACCCGTTTGGGATTCTGTTCTTTAAACATCATTAAGTGCACTCAGGCTGATCAGCAGTAAACCTGTAAAAACTCACTGAGCTTCTCTGTCTGGACCATCCAATGCTTGCAGACGTCACTTTGGTTCGAACGGTCTGCCTTTTTATGCTGCTCAGCTTTGGTTCTGAGGAGGAGCAGCTGGGTCCAACCTTTCACTTCCCTTCTCCCTGGATTTACCTTCAGAAATTCCTGATTGGAAAACCCAGAGGATGAGCATAGGTCAGGGACAAGGAAATGCAGAAGAAAAAAGAAACAAAGTCAAATTAAAGGGAAATCTGGAAAAAGAAGAGCGACGGTGGGTTCTGAAGAGCGACGGTGTCCAAACAGTGGCAGACATGTTTTAAGGTCCCAGAAAACGGTTCTGTTTCCTGGCCCTCAGCTATAGAAGCGACTCCAAGCACCCTGTGTGAGTTTACCCGAAGCGGGCCGAGCGGGACCAAACCTGACTGGTTTCAGTCTGTGTGAGAGTGTTTGTGGGTCAGTCTGGATGTTATTTGACACGTAGCAGCTCCAGCTGGTCCTGATACTCTGTAAAAAGTCTCTGAAACCGCAGATTTTCTCCGATGACGGGTAGAACTTCCCGCAACAGCTCCCGTTTGTGCAGCCCCTGAACAATAAGACACAGAGAGACACAATAAGACACAGAGGGACACAATAAGACACAGAGAGACACAATGAGACACAGAGAGACACAATGAGACACAGAGGGACACAATGAGACACAATAAGACACAGAGGGACACAATAAGACACAGAGGGACACAATAAGACACAGAGGGACACAATGAGACACAGAGGGACACAATGAGACACAATAAGACACAGAGGGACACAATAAGACACAGAGGGACACAATAAGACACAGAGAGACACAATGAGACACAGAGGGACACAATGAGACACAATAAGACACAGAGGGACACAATAAGACACAGAGGGACACAATAAGACACAGAGGGACACAATGAGACACAGAGGGACACAATGAGACACAGAGGGACACAATAAGACACAGAGGGACACAATAAGACACAGAGAGACACAATAAGACACAGAGAGACACAATAAGACACAGAGGGACACAATAAGACACAGAGGGACACAATAAGACACAGAGAGACACAATGAGACACAGAGGGACACAATGAGACACAGAGGGACACAATAAGACACAGAGGGACACAATGAGACACAGAGGGACACAATGAGACACAGAGGGACACAATAAGACACAGAGAGACACAATAAGACACAGAGGGACACAATAAGACACAGAGGGACACAATGAGACACAGAGGGACACAATGAGACACAGAGGGACACAATAAGACACAGAGAGACACAATAAGACACAGAGGGACACAATAAGACACAGAGGGACACAATGAGACACAGAGGGACACAATGAGACACAGAGGGACACAATAAGACACAGAGAGACACAATAAGACACAGAGGGACACAATGAGACACAGAGGGACACAATGAGACACAGAGGGACACAATAAGACACAGAGAGACAAAACAGACTGATTAGCTTCGTCCATTCATCCACGGCATCTCATTGTATAGTTAAAAGCATTTATTGAGACAACATTTGTTAATTTATGGACTGAATCCTAATAGAAATCCAGTATTTTCACAGCTTAAGGTAGAAAGACATGCAGCAGTCTGCTGGTTCTGATTTTGATGCTGCATGTAGGGAACAGTCACCTCTCAGGTATAAAAGTCGACGGCTGAATATGATACTTTTTAGGCTGCCGTTTGTCACATTATTTTGCAAACACCGATTTTAGGATGAAGACATATTGTGCTGCCCCAGGCGGAGAGTTGAGACACTTCTGTGACCCTTTGAGTTCCCCTCACTATCCTCTGCAGGATCATCCTGTCTGCCATATTGCAGCTGGAGCTCCACACTGAGATGCAGTATGAGGTCCTTGCAGAGGATAGTGAGGATTAGGCCTGTCACGATATCAAATTTAGCTGGAAGACAAAAAGGTCTCAGAAATTATGGAGATCATTTTCAAATATAATGATGACGCCATAATGATGCAAGTAGCTACACCCTCTCAAAGATCAATAAACTTCAGTTTCTAGAAAATTTAACACCGGAGCTGGAAGACATTTTAAATATCCAAAACAAATACCCAAGAACAATAAATAAAACGGATTATCAAATCTCTGTAAACAAAATTACCCTTCAAAAATATTAATCCTGTACTCCGACAGCGAAAACAGGCTAAACTGCAGGTCAACAGACCATATGTGCATCTGTAGCAACTTCAGTCTGGCAGATTAAACGATAAACGCTCCAGTGATTGTGGACTGTCAGGAAGACGGAGAAGGACCGGTTAGTTTAGCAACAGTTAGTTGCTTCTGTTTAACAACAAATGTGACATACCGGCTCACACAGGTCAAACGTGGTTCCCCACAGTCACTGGGTTTGAATCCAAAGTGCTCCCACCCTGCAGCTGTCACGTTTGGCTTTGAAACCAATTCCATCTCTGTTTTTCCAAACCTCAACTAGCGTTTCTCTGGATTGCTACTCCTCACAGGCTACACCTCAAGGGACGTAACAAGTCCGTGCGCCTGGCAAGTACCTGAAGCAGGAGTTCAATCCTGCCTACGCTAAACGAGAAGGCGAGGGCTCACCCCGTCTCTTTAGAGACACCAGGAAAACAAACAAGCAACAGAACTTATGGAGCTCATTTTAATTTATCATGCGATTAATTGATTACTGCGACAGGTGAGGAGAGCTGAAAGTTTCAACGAAGTGTCTCGACCCTCTGTCCATGAAGATGTTTTTAACGTATCTAATGAGATCCAGGGCTGCCTGGTGGTACAGTTGATAGCAGGGGGCAACGGTGGCTCAGGGTTGCTGGTTCAAATCCCCACTCTAAATTGTTGTGTCCTTGGGTAAGACACTTTGCCAGCAGATGGTATTCAGATGGCTCTGTGGCACTGATTGTATGGCAGCCTCACCTCTGTCAGTGTGTCCCAGGGCAGCTGTGGCTACATGGTAGCTCACCACTGTCAGTCTATGAATGGGTGGATGACGGATTGTAGTGTAAAAAGCTTTGGAGTCTCTGGGGACTTGATAAAGGGATATAGAAATACAGGCCATTTTACTGTTGCTTTGCATCAAGAAGGTCATGGGTTCAAATACCAGCCTTTCTGTAGGAGTTAGCATGTTCTCTCTGTGCACGCGCTGGTTCTCTCTGGGTACTCCAGCTTCCTCCCACAGACCAAGAACATGACTAGGTTAATTGGTCTCTGAAGAGTGAGAGTGTAAACATGGTTGTCCGTCCTGTGATGGACGGACTGGCGACTTGTCCAGGATGTCCCCCTCCCACCCAGTGACTGCTGGAGAAAGGAACCAAATGACTAAAAAATTACAAACATCGTCTGAAACCGATGCCAATATATCGCACATCCACACTGTCGCTGATTACCGGTCAGGTGTAGAACTTGGTAGACGGTCCCAAAGCTGGAACGTTCCCCGTCCAGCTCAGACTTGTTTACATGACTTTTAGTTTTAATATATCTTTGGAGGTCTTTACAGACCTCCAAAGATACCTGAACATTAAATGTTTGGATAAATCATTTTAAACCTTATTTACCCCATTTATAAACATGTATACACCACATACCTGCAGCCAAATAATATTTTCAAGTTAAAAGAGATATCATGGAGTCAGGAGAGCTTTACGGGGTGGATAATAAGATCCAGTGGTATGTTACCAAAGTTGCTGGTTGCCAGCATGAAGCAGCTGATTTGTGGACCGGACCCAGAAGTTCTTTACAGAGTTCCCGGAGACGATACTCAGAACCTGGAATGAGAAGGAAACAGACAAAGAAGGAGTCAGAGGAATCAAAACAGCTGCTTCAAAACATTTGAGCTGGAGGCGTTCCTGAGCTGCGTACCTCATATTAGGGGCATGGAATGAAATAGTGTCTGAAATCTGTGTCAGACTGATCATGTGGGGAAATATTGGTTGAACTGCAATTGTAACCCGTATATCAATGTAGCTTCTCCAAGACTAACTCCAGCAGCAGTTTTCATCATTACTGTCAACAATCAGGTCTGCTGAGAGGATCATCAGACGTGCCTTGAGACGACATGTGTTTTGAATTGGCGCTATATAAATAAACTGAACTGAATTGAAACTGAATCATCAGGGCTGACCTTCCCTCCATCCAGGACTTGTACAGGTCTAAGGTCAGGAAAAGGGCAGCTAACATCCCTGCAGAACCCACACACCCTGGACACAAACTGTTTAGACCTTTACCTACAGGTGGCGCTAGAGATACAGTTTTGCCACCCACGATGTCTCTCTGATGTCTCATTTTCCTCTTTTGTAAAAACACTGCATACAATTATCTTTACAAGAAAAACTTTATTTCCCCTTTTATACATTTATATTTTGAATGTCTTCACTGAGAGCAAAGAGGAACTGAAGTCAAATTAAGCTGATTTCTCTGTCAAGTTTCTCTTAATTTAGCAGGTTGTGTTTCCAGGATTCCTGCAAGTTTTCCATGGATGGAGATTGACTAATGCAAAACTGATGGATGGTTAAACTAATAGACAGACAGTTGGTTGGTTGTATGGATGGATGGATTAATGGATAGATGGATGAACTGCTAGAGGGCAGGTGAATGAACAGATGGATGGATATTTGAAAGATTGGGGCAAAATGAATGAACTAATGGCTGGATGGAAAAAAAAACTGGCTGGATGACGGATGAACAGTTAGATGAATGGATGGACAGATGGATGAAGGGACGGATGGATGGATGGATGAACGAACAGACAAATGAATTAATGCAAGAACATTTGAAACAATTGTTGGATGGACATAGAGGATGGATAAAACTTTGAAACAGTGGGAGCGCTGGATCCATTCAGCCTCCTGTCAGTGTTTATAACCTGTGTCTGAAAGCTCCGTACCTTCATTGACGAGAAAGCGGGCGTAGATCAGCAGCCAGTAGCGGTACTCCTGCGACGACTGCAGCGTCAGGGCGGACGCCAGCTGGTTCTCCAGGAAGGCGAGCGTCATGCTCTGCTGGAGGAGGTGCGGCGTGGACGACAGACGGGACGCCAGCCGCCCAGCGCTGTGGAGGAGACGGGAAGCTTTTAGTCTGGAGGAACATGCTGCAGCTCAGAGGTGGAAACTCAGATATTAGCAACATACTGAAGGTTGCGTCCCTGCATGACAGCCAGCGGCCCCAAGGATGCAGGTGCATCCTGGGATGGAAGGCAGCTCCTAAAGTCGGCACACTGGACCAGAGAGTCTCCTTTATCTGCGATCAGAGTCCTGCAGGAGACGGAGTGTCATTAATCAGGAGTTTTACTATAAAAACTGTCAGAACTGTTCCAGTTCTCACCATGTTTCCAGAGACAAGCTGAAGCAGTAGGACTTCCCGTTGGACAGTCCGATGATTGGAATGCCCTGCTGGGTCAGCAGAGACTGAGACACTGTGGTATCAGCACCTGTGGACCCGAACAGGATGTTTGTCATGGAGAACGGAGACAACCAGTATATAAATTGATTTAATAGAACATCTACATCTAGAGTTTCAGCACATCCCAGAGACTCGGTAGCCGAGACGTTGCTACAAGTTATTTCTCCACAGAATGGAGTTCAGATGGGACATGCACATTAGAATAGTCCCATCAGCAGTGCGTTACTGCCACCTAGTGGACTGAAATGGCCAACGGTGGACTGACAGACTGAATACTGGGAATGAACAGGAACATTATGAAATGTCCCAGCGGATTGGACATGTTGGAACTCTTTGAGAGAAGTGTGTTTATGATGGCGGCGTGTAAGATCGCCTGGTTCAGAGTCTCACCAGATAAAATCGTCTGCAGAGACTCGTTCTTCACCAGAGCCTTCTGCCTCTGAACGTCCCTGCACACAAACACATTCATCCAGGTTACCAAACATCATCCCTAAACTTCCTGCTCTTCCAGTGGAAAACGCCAGGAGAAACGGTGTCATCATTTCTGTGTGCAGCCCTGACCAGACAGACAGCGTCGCTCCGGCGGTCAGAGCCATGACGAAGTGGGAGGAGCAATGCAGTGCAGAGACCGGCGTGGCCAGCTGGATGGCAGGGAGGAGGCGGCGCCCGCAGCTTGAAAACACCGACAACATCCTGTCGTCACAGGCGACAGCAAGGATGTCGCTGAAGAAGAAAAGGAAACATTTAGTACGTCTTCATCGTGAGACGTTTCAGTGCAGACGTGGGAGACGAGATGAAATACTTGAATAAATGTTGCTGCACATGAACTAACAACGACCTCAAAGCAAAGGCAGTAAATCTGGAGGAACAGCAGAGAACACAAGAAATTATTAATAAGCTTTAGGATTAATAAAGAAACTCTGAATTAATTTAATCAGAAAAGTGCTTTCATGAGCTGTAAGCCGGGTAAATGTTTCTGGGACATTTTGTTGTATCATTGAAGGTTAATCTTGCTGCAGCAGCGCCCCCTACCTGCTCCCCGCAGCAATGAGCACAGAGCTAGGCAGCAGCGTGTTCCAGTCCCGTCCGTCTCTGGAGCACCGCAGCTGGCTGAGCTTCGAACCAGCAACCAGCGCCACCTCATTCTCCACCTCCAGGAACACAGATGGCTCCATGCTCACCTGCACACAAACACCTTTACATTAACTGCCGCCCGGAGGAGGGGTTTAAACAAAGACGGTATATGCTTTTAATCCAGCTGTTCTATGAGGGTCAAACATGTGGGTGTGGATTTCATGTGACACGAGGCTCAGGTGAAACATCTAAAGATGAACAGATTTCCAGGTTTAGGTTTGAAGGAACGAGGCACCGATGTGAGACATGCAGCAATCAGGCTTTTTCTGGCAGATCCGGTTTTCTGGTTTCATTTGAGGTCAGACCTGCTGAGGTCCTATTTTCACCAGTCCCAATTTATTCATTTTTTTTTGTTTTAATGACTATAACACAGAAATCAGATTACATGTGTATGATAGGGATTTTAGTTTGAAATCCAACATAAAATTAGAGTACATTATCTCCCAAGCGCCTGAACCTGTATCTGATAATTAAACCTGACGCATTTAGACTAAAAATATGAAATGAACTGGAGAACACTCCGTCTCATTATTCAACCTGCTGCTCACCAGAGCAGATTAAAGCAAAACTCTCCATCACTGACCTAAACATTTCTGCTTCGTCCACAAATAGATGTGTTTACACGTTAATTGACATTTTTTCCTTTTACTCTAATAGAAATATTCTTCATTTTTACCATGTGGGTAAAACCTGTCTATTCCAAGGAATCTCACTCTGGGTTTTAAACTATTTGGGACTTTTATGGTGGATTTCAAAGAGAGACTAAATGTTTGTCAGCAGACCGAGGAACCACTTTGTGCATCCATCGAACCAGACGATTGTCTCTCTCTGCAGGGCTTTTATTTCTAATGATTCATGTTTTAAATATTAGGTGCAGCAAAGTTTAGAAATTACAAATGAGGCGCAGCGGGTGACGCAGCGGCAGAGTGCGCGACCCATATACGGAGGAGGCCTCAGATTTCGATACAGACGTCCCAGGTTCGAGTCCCAACCCGGAGGCCTCTGCGGCATGTCTTTCCCTCTCTCCACCCAACTTCCTGTCTGCCTACTTTAAAAAAATAACAAAAACTAAGCCACCAGTGCCACAAAGGAAAAAAAAACACAGGATGATCTCAGAGAGAAGCTCAGTTAAGTTTTGCTGAATTTGTTTGAACGTTTAACTGTGTTCTGGAAGTAAATCTAGTGCACTGAACCACTCGACTGACAGATTTTGGGGCTTATTTAAAAAGCGGAGCAGGACTGATGAAATGCAAGCAGAGATGCTGGAAGCCTGATACCTGCAGTCTGAAGGCCTTCTGTGGACTCGGAGTGGGCAGTCTGAGAACAGCTGCAGGAAGTGGAGGAGCTGCAGCCCTGCTGGGCTCCCGCTCAGGTGGAGGAGGAGTTATCTGATGGTGGAAGGTCAAACAATCTGGTTACTTTATGACACGTTCTCTGGTTTAACGGTACAGTACCTCTGCCAGGACAGAAAGAAAAATCAGTCCAACTTCTCACTCGTTACCTGGGTGAACGTTTGAGGGACGGTGGCGGCCATTTTGTCTTTCCTTGGCCGTCCCTTCTTCCTCTTCTCCACCACTTCTCCTCCATCCAGCAGCAGCTCAGGTTTCCTCTTGACGAACGTCAGGTTCTTGTTGATGGCGGCCATCTTGTCTTCACTGTCGCTGCTGGTTTCTTCTTTGGTTTTGGTGTCCTTCAGGGCAGAGACAGCGTCCTTCGGTCTGTAGGATAAACAGAACAGATGAAACGTGTTCTTTCAGATATTTCTGACATGTTTTCGTGATCTGCTTCACTGAGGGTATCACCTCTCCAGAGGGGTGAGTCCAGCTGTGGAGGAGATGGCTGATGGGATCCCAGGCGTGGCCTTTGACCTCTCTGTGAAGCGGGAGTCCAGGGCTTTCATCGGCTCGATTTTGGAGGCTGACGTGAGTAGCAGACTGGACTTCAGCCTGAAAGCAGAGAAGAAGAGTAACAGGTTAATCTGACAGAGACTGGAGCCAGTGTCAGAACATCTTCTCAGTTGCTGTACGTACCCGTCTTTGTCGTTCTCCAGGCCTTTGGCGCCACTGTTGGCAGGCGGTGAGGTGAGGACGCCGTCCTGGTTTGGTCTCACACCCAGAGAGGAGGGCTGTCCTGGGCTGGAGTCCGAATTGAGCTGAGGAGCGAGCTGATTGGACATGGAGGAACCAGATGGGAGAATGGGAGCACTGTTGAACAGAGCCGGGGAGAAATCCCTGTGGGGAAAAAGCGGACAGCGACTTATTCCGGATCATAACGCTCCCATAAACGTGTCCGACCATCATACACCATGTCTTCGCCTTCATCTGATAGTGGCATTACACTCAGAGTGAATCAGAGTGGCAGAAAGATCCCCAGCAGACACCACAGACCGCATGAGCAACATAAAGTCAGTTCTGAAGTAAAAACAGATCTTCTGGAGTGCAGGGGGTGCTTCAGAAGTCATTGTTTCACTCTGTGGTGGCATCAGCCATCTTCAATGGCTAAGTGAGTTGGAGCAGCAGTTCACAGCTGTGTGGAAGCGGTTAGATAAGCTCCTCAGGAAGGTCAGCTCTGTCCTAGGATGCCCCTTCGCCCAGTGCAGGTGGTGGAGACAGAAGGACTCCAGCAAAAATTAACATCACTGTTGGACAATGTCTCCCACCCAATGCATGAAGCTGCTGCAGACCTGGAGAGGTCAGAAACAGAGTGCTGCATCCTAGGTGCACAGAGGAGCCTTATCACAGGTCCTTCCTTCCAGCAGCTGTAAGACTTTATAACCATCACTGCTCCTGACAACCTGTTTACATCACTGCTGATGTTTTTCCATTCTTGTTTTATAGACTGGGGTGAACTAGAGCAGAGATGGCAGTTCTGGTTCTGATCCAACCATGAACACACATCTTAAACTTGAACAGGTAAAGTTGCTGTTGCAGGGAAGGGGGTCCATCAACATATTGGACACTATAGATTGCCATCAAAGTTCATGCAGATATATGCAAACGTAATGGTTTGTTTTCTCACCCCGTGTCCAGCTGAGCGATGCAAAGCGGTGTGATTCGTCTTCTTCCGTCTGCCGTTCTCGTCTCAACCTGCTTCTTCAAAAGGTTCTGCAACACAAAGACAGAACAGGTCAGAAGGTGTTTAATCCAACTTTCCACATGAAACCTTAGAGCCTAAAAACAATTCATTACTTTCAGTTTTTAATTCACACTGGGACCGGACATGGTACACATGGACTTCTTTGTTCTGCTCACCTTCCTGATGTCCTCCAGAGACTCTCCGTTCATGACGCTGTTGACCTTTGGAGCAGTGGACTCAGGCCCGGTGGTGGCGGCGGCAGCTGCTCCGGCATTGGTCTGCGCATAGTTCTGGCGCTCCTGCTGGTATCTGAGCATCTCAGGGTTCTCGATGATGGTGGTGGAGAGCTGAACCTCTGTGTTGGTGATGGCCAGACTCTTCCCGTAGATGTTCTGGTGGATGGTGTTCTGTACGGCACAGACCGAGGGAAAATGTTCTGAAATGTTATACGTTTATCAGTTCCCCGACATCGTCAGGCCGGAGCGTGGGTCCAAATCAGGCGTTTCCAAATGTTTTTTCATAACATGTTTAAATTAACGGTGTTTATGTGGCAGAAAATCAGCAGCTTTTAATGCGACCACTCTTGAAACCAAGTCTCTGCAGAACCGTTGGTGCCTTTCAGTCACACAGGATCCACGTTCTTCCTGGGATCCACTTGGAATATTAAACAGTTTGCATTTAACTTTTGGGCATGAAGAGTCTCCTTATCTCTGCTGTGGAGCTGCACTCAGCTACACAAACGAGGAGAAAGCCTCTTTTTGTTTAATCTTTATAAACCCCACAGGCTGGGAAATACAAGCATTTAACTCAGTAAACTTCTGGGTTTTTATACCCAGATTTAGCTTTCTTCCACAGTGCTGGTTCAGTCGAGCTCTTCAGAACGTTGCATTTCTCCTCAGTTTAGATGGCAGCTGTTACTCTGAATCCACTGCAAAAACAAGTTCAAACCTCCCTCACTGAATGAATAAGAGAATATAAAGATTAAAATCTAAATATAAAACTGAAAAATGAAATTCAAAGAAGGAATAAAATTAATATCAGTCCAAACACAATGAAACGCAGAAAACCAAGCAGCTTTAACTGAAGTCCTGTTGGTAAAAAGTCTGTAGCCTCTGTGAGGAAGAGACAGGAAGTGCACTATGACATCTCTGCACTGCATCAGCGACCTCTGACCTTTAAGGTTACAGTAGGTCTGAGATATGATGGAGAGCTCATCCATGTCAGGGCTTCAATGTTCAAACCGAAGCTTTAAATCAGGTTTCTGAACGTTTCAGGAAGTTAAATTTAGGACTTTGAGAAATTTTTAAGATTGTTAGGATTTACATTTATGACCTAAAATGAACTATGAAGAAAAGTTAAAATTTACAATTTTTAAAAACAAAATT
>JAHHUM010002569.1:0-15397 GCA_036173005.1 Crenichthys baileyi
ATGCAATCTGCTGGGGTTTTCCTTAGAAAAAAAAATTTTATAAAATTTGAACAAATAACAAAACTCTGCCTTTCAATGATTGGGACTAATTGGAAGATTTTCCCATTTTTGGAAAGGGCCCTTGAGACGCATGTGGGGGAATTTGGGCTATAGAAAACTAAATTGAATTAAAATTGAATAAAATTTAGACTAGGTATGTATTGGAAGTGATAAAAGAAAAACGTTTTGCAAGATTTTGGGAATGAAATGCTTAGATCCGAGACTTCCAGGTCCAATAACAACAAGACAGAGTTCCTAATGTTAAGTTTTGTGGGTTGTTTGTGGGACCAAATTTCAGACAGGAACTCATGAGCAACATGGTGAGTTGAAGGATTTAATAAAGGCAAAGCAAAACCACCTACAGCAAAGTACAAGGAGAACAGGGTAAGGACCACTGACAGAGGAACAGGTAGTACAATGGGGGAGTAATGGGCATGGTTAGAGACGGATCCAGCAATGAACAATTAAAACCAGTGAGCTATATACTGATGGAGGTGTGGAGAATGGCATAGAATGCAGGTGTGCTAATCAGGGGATAATGTGAAGCAGCTGTGACAGAAGGAAAGTAGGGAGACTGAGGGAGGGAGGAAGGGACGGAGGGGTCCAAATCCCAACAGAGATGTGGCGCATATGCGACCCATATCCGACTTTTTCAGGGCCCTCTGATTAGTCCAATTGTGATCTTTTGATCACCAAAAAAATCTGAATTGTGCCATTTTTTTATATGTCATACTAAATCAGATACATATTTGATAGTTTCAAAGCCTCTGCAGTCAGAACGATCATGTCACATTTCATCCGAGTTTTACGTCAGTTTCCTGGCTCTGACTATGCATCCACATAGATTCTCTACAGAACTACCAGTCACTGCTCCTTTTCTTACCTTTCCTAGTCTTGTTATGATGTGGTCATAATATTGTCGAATCCCATTGCTCAACAACTTAATAATACCACAGAGACACCAACATCTATTATCACTTCCGTAAGCAGTGTGCTCCTGTGTGATGTCTACATTCTCCTTCTGTGCATACAGGTCGTATTGGGTTGTGAACCGTTTTGATTAAATCTGATGGGAGTTGCATTTAATTAGCAATTTAAACAACCAGCCAAAAATATCTGATTTCAGCAAAAAATTGGAATTGAGCATCAAGACCTGCAAGATGAATGTAGCCTTAGGCTACTTTTACATGCACATAAACTTTGATGACATCGATGAGAATGAGAATAATAGATGAGAAAACCAGAATTACAGCCTCTGCTCTAATTCATCCCAAATGTGTTCAAGAAGGTTAAGGTCAGGACCAGATTCTCCACACCAAACTTTATACACCTGCAGCCATGGAAGTGATTGGAACACTGGAATTCATTGATTTGGTGGTGTGACTGGATACTTTTAGCAACATAGTGTATATGAGCTATAAAGGGCAGCTGCGAGAATACCCTCTAAAGGTAAAACATAAAATGGAATAAAGTAAAATGAAAAAACAAGACAGTTTGGCAGATTAGGCAACTGTCCTAATTAAGGCGATTGAACAGTCGGATGGCCTTGGGGACAAAGGACCACCTTACTCTGTCTGTTGAGCATGTTAGTGACAGAAACCTGCCACTAAACCTGCTCCCCTGTCCAGTGACTGTATAGTGTGTGCCATTTATTTTCCATGATGGTCAGCATTTTACTGAGGGTCCGTTTCTCCGAAGCCAATTCTAAGATCGCTAGTTTTATGCCGACCTCAGAGGCAGCATTGTTTACCAGCCTGTCCAGGCATCCAGCATCCCTCTTCTTAATGCTGCCTCCCCAGCACACAACAGCATAAAAGAGGACACTGGCCACTACAGTCTGAGAACTGTAGTGGCCAGTGGTCAATGGTCAACGTCTGTAGGCAGCTGCTCAGCTGCCTACAGACGTTGAAAGAACCCAGCCTCCCCAGGAAGTTAAGACGGCTCTGCCCCTTTTCTGTGCAGGGTATTTGCTGACCAGTCCAGATTATCATCTAAGTGTAATACCAGGTATTTTTAAGTCTTGACCACCTCCACATTTACCCGCTTGATGGTAACTGCCCACAGAGGGGGCACAACCCATGTCTTGTGAAGCTCTTCCAAACTCCTAAATGAACTTTGCTTCAAAATCCTCTCCACAACCTTCTGGTGTTGTCCCGCTGTTGCTTGTGCACCCTATTTTACTACACTTTTTTTTCCTTTCACTCAATTTTCAATTTATAAGCTTGAATACAACACTGTGAACAATTGGCTTTTTTAGCAATATACATTTTTGTGGCTTACACTCCTTATGGAGGGTGTCAGTGACTGTGTGCTGGAGAATTGTTGAGTCAGAAGTTGTCTCCATGACTGTCATAACATAACATTTGTGAAATAAAATATATATTTTCTTAAATATTGGTCTGACGTAGTCAAATTGCAGGTTTAACGTTAACTTTAAGCATTCTCAGAAAGAACAGAAAAAAAAACACTTGAAACATATCACTGTGTGTAAACATTCTATGTGAGTTTTACTTTTTGAATTTAATTACTATCATAAATTAAGTCTATTCTAACTGAGATGCACTTGTAACTGGACAATAACGGACCTATTTGCCTTGTAAAGTGCTTTGAGACGAGATTTTTAGAGCTATCTCTACAGTAATTAACGTAACTGAATTGAACTTAATTGTGTGCTTGTAATTTTAATTGTGCCTTCTTGTTGTATTACTCGTCCCTACACAAGCAAAGTTATTGACAGCAGCGGAAAAAATATATCTTCCATACACACAAAAATCCCGCTTGGGACTTATTTCAGTCAACAGAAAAATATATCCCGCCCTATTGTTACGTTCTTTAAGCTGATTGGTCGAGAGAGTACAATTCTGAAAGCTAACTGGCTATCTGCCACTGTCAACAATTTTAGAGGCGTGTTTCTATGCTGTAGTTAGGAGAACGTAGAGCCAGAGCTCAGAGAAGTGGACCCCGGCGTTTTACTGTACTTCAACCGGTGACTGAAAGCAGATGTCGGGCTGAGGAACTGACGACACCAGTCATGGAAG
The DNA here is from genome assembly GCA_036173005.1 of Crenichthys baileyi. Lineage (NCBI taxonomy): Eukaryota > Metazoa > Chordata > Actinopteri > Cyprinodontiformes > Goodeidae > Crenichthys > Crenichthys baileyi. The sequence continues at coordinate 3,078 of JAHHUM010002569.1, forward strand.
ATTTCAGAGAACAAACGAACCCCCTCCTTAGCAGAGTGAGTACCCGGAAAAGACGTCTGAATGTTAGCTTATTATCGTATTTGTCCGGCTCTTTGTGTTTGCCGAGCAAAAGTACAAGTCAAAGGAGATGCTTGATTATCATCCGGTGACTTCTATTGTTAGCCGGCTTTCCCTTCGTCACTCTCCGTACAAATGGTAAAGGTTATTAGACTCTTTTAAAATGTAAATTTGAATAAAGATAGCAAATATTCGTCCCTTTCCTTCTTAATGTCTTTGTTTAGAGGGTTGTTGCTAAATTGAAGGTTCATTATGATACGTTATAACGTTATTATTATAACATCAGTATACCCTTATAGTTTAAAAGATGTGTTTCTTGTAAGTCTGAACATAAGCTTTACTGTAAAAAAACCTTTAGGATATGAAAACAGTAGTAGTCTAATAAGCCCGCGTTGCGTCTGTAAGTCTGTTAGGAAATGACTGATTAACAGTTAACCGCTTTAAGTATTTTCCGCTCACACGCCACGTTACCTTACGTCATGTGTCCCATTAAGCTCTACAGCCGAGTCGTTACAATTACAGCCTCTTTTGCATACCGAATGAGACCCATTTTATTATGTATTCTGTAGATAACCCACTGCTGGTGATTTTGCTGTGAAAGATAACACAATTTACAAAGGTAAAATAAACAAAACAGAAAAGCATGACCCCCCTTACATGAGTTACAGTGACGTTTTCAGTGACTTATGTGTGGAAATAGACAATCACATCCTGTCTGCTGGGTGTCGCTCTCACAGATAGGTTGAAAAGCATATCGCACCATGCAGGGTTATAAAGACCAGACAAAAAGCTTGCTGCAGAGCTATGTTTAAAGAGCATGATGGCTGTGTGACATCAGTGGCGGTGTAGAGTGTAGAGTTATGTGTAGGCCTACTGTATGCATGTGTGTATAAATACACTTGCATGAATTCCCGGAAAGTCAAGGGGTTGCATTATTGCAGTGCACTTCTGACATGTGTGACACATGACCCCCACAGGGAGTAATTCACCCAAGACTTTCACTCATGCTCATTTAAATTCCCAAGAACTTACAATTGTTATTCTATCAATGGAGTATTCAGATTGTATATGCATGTTTATAAACATGAATGCTGTTTCAAACAGGGGAATATTGTTATTTTTTAGTTTTCTTCCTGACCAGGGCTTTTGTTCTGATAAAGAGGAGTTCTTTAAAATGTAATTTTGCAGACCATGGCCTCAGAAATGTGCTTCAAATGGAATAAGCTCTTCTAAGATTTCAAATAGTAGTTACATGCTTTTCAGTTTTGCCCAGACTGTTTCAGAGCTATAGAAGCACAATAAACAAGATATAAAATGACAATAAATAGTCATTTTTCTAGATCAGAGGGTTCTCAAATTCATGTTCAGTGGTCCAAATAGGATAATACAAACCAATGTTCCGATAAGATTGATGATGTGCAAATCCCTGTTTTTTTATTTGGTTTTAACTTAAAAGATGAAGAAACCACACATAATGCCTATAATCTTCCTTGTGTAAGCATCCCATAGCATAATCCTGCTACCACCATGTTCTATGGAGGCGATGGTGTGTTCAGAGTGATATGCAGTGTCAGTTGTCTGCCACCCATTGTGTTTTGCATGTATTCCAGAAGTTATGTTTTGGTCTGACCAGAGCACCTTCTTCCACATGTCTGCTATGTCCCCTATGGCTTGTGACAAACTGCAAACCAGACTTCTTATTACTTTTATTGAACAGTAGCCTTTTTTCCCCACTCTTCCATAAAGACCAGATTTGCAGAGTATCCGATTAATAGTTGTCTTGTTGACCCGTTCACTGAGCCGTGGATCTCGTTAGCTCCTTTAGAGTTACTGAGCCTCTTGGCTGCTTCTTTGTTTATCGTTTCCCTTGCCCCAGCTGTCTATGGTCTATGTATGGTCATGGCTTCATAGGTTTGTAGTTGTGCCGTACACTTTCAATTTTCAGAGGATGGATTGAATAGTTCTCTGTGGAACGTTCAGACCCTGGGATTTTATAACTAAACCCTGCTTTAAGCTTCTCTACAACTTTATCCCTGATCCATCTGGTGTATTTCTTAGTCTTCATGATGCTGTTTGTTCACTAGTGTTTTCTAACAAACATCACAGAACAGCTAGACGTAAAATGATATGTTACACACAGGGGAAGTGTATTTACCAGTTAGGTGATTTCTGAAGGCAACTGGTGGTACTAAATTTTATCTGTGAATATTAGAGTAAAGGTGGCTGAATACATATGCATGCCACACTTTTCATATTTTTATTTGTAAGAAACTTTGAAAACTATGTATCACTTTTCTTTCTACTTCACCATTATTAACAAATTGTTATTTCTCTTGTTCTTAATTGTTTCCTTCTTTTAAGATAGGATGTCGCTATAATGTTTCCAAAACCTTCTCAAATTATTTTTTAGCAGTGTTTCAAAAATTTAAAGAAAACATTGGTACAAAAATTTAAAAATAATGTCAAGCAAATTTTATAAAGTGTTTCTGAAGAAAGTTCTCCAATCAAGAAGGTAAAGACTACCCGGTTTCAAGCAGAGTTCTTTTGTTGTACTTTCTTCAAGCTTTGTTTGCATCCTTGCAAGTGCAAGAGACCAAGTGAAACAATTTTATAATCAGGATGTCTATGAGGTCCATTGCAGACATCGTTCTCCAGAGTTTGTTTTACTGTGCAAACAAGTCAAGTGGAGTTCTGTGATATAAGGAAATCAATTTGTGCTGAAATGTTATTCAGGATTTTTAGTTTCTCCTGTATGTGTGTGTGTGGATTTATGTATGGATCAGGGCATCAAAATATTCTTGTTCGTACCGGTTTCAAATTAGGTAAAACAGACTCAGACGACCGAAAGTGACATCATAGATTGTCATTACACGTTGAAAAACAACTAGTGAAACACAAAATTCACTCCATAATTCAATATCGGTATCAGCAAAAGCTCAGCATACTCATCCTCTTTGTGATCATATCTGTATTTCGCAGCGCTGCTGGTAAATTTAGACCCTCTTGTCTTGAAAAAACAAAACAAAGCAAATATTGAAAGTTGTACACAATTGTTTGTACACAGTTTTCTCAAAGTCCAGACCCGATATTGACATCTGGACTCACTGGTTCTTTGCAGCACTTTGATCATTTTCTTTTTTCAGACATCCTGATTTGCTGCCATGGTTAAGATCACTGTCCTGTTGCATGACCCAACTTGGGCCAAGCTTCAGCTGTCAGACAGATGGTCTTATATTTGACTCTAAAATACTGTGGTATACAGAGGAGTTCATGGTGGACTTAGTGACCACCAGGCGCCCAGGCACAGAAGCAACACAGTATTAACAATACAGCTTTCTGCACACCTCTTGTGGATTAAGGCAGCTTAACCCAAACCGAAAATGAACTTATACGCATTCATCTCAATTTCCCTTTTTAATGCTCAGTCATTGCATCATTAAAACATGGGTTATAATTACTTGACTTATAGTAGTTTTAATTGGTTTAATCACACTCTTCTTTCTGAAAGTACTTACACTCAAACAACGTAGACTGGGTACAGTACAAAGAGTCTGTATGTGCTGTATACCAATTAGTCTGTGGGAATTATTCTCTTGTGTAATATCATTGTATGAGTTTAGCAGGGAGACTAAGACAATTTCACATGCTTGTTCTACATTACTGGCAGTGTTAGTAAATATAACATGTCTAGATCCTATCACGACCAGAGACAGAGAACCCAAATTCAGCCAAACACAAAGTGATAAGTAAAAAGGTTTATTCAGGAACTCAGGATCAGAGAGCAGAAGAACAGCAGTCAGCTTCCAGGAACCACTGAGAACAGAGGGACTAGTTAGTGGCTAAATAAAACTCAGGATCTGCAAGGAGTTAGATAAAGCCACTAACCTTCTCAGTCTGGTGATGAGGCACAGAATCCAGAGGAGGAAGAGATCCAGACAGTTAATGAGGAAGCGTCCGACAGACTGAAGTCGGATTGCCGACTGATCCAAATCCTCCGGGGAACGAGCTGAAGCTGTGACAGGAACACAGAGAGTGTGATTGTCCTCTTGACAATAAGTCCAGGCAGACTAGAGAGCCAGGCGGACTCAGGCTGAATAAACCAGTGGCTAGGCTGAGACGTAAATCCAGGGACAGAAACAGGGTCGAATTCCAGGGCTAGAGGCGTCAGACAAGGGGCAGGCAGAGACATAAACCAGAGGCAGAAAACAGAGTCGAAATCAAAAATCCAATCCGTCAGACAACGAGCAAGCAAGAGGGAATAATCCGTAAGGCAAGGCAAGGTCATGGAACGAGATCAGTCAGGAAGGTACGCTGGATAACTACTCACAAATGTTTTCGAAAATCTGGCACCGTCTGCCGGTCAGAGGCTGTATATAACTGCAGCTCCACAGGTTGTGTGGCATGACGGTGATTGCGCAGCAGCGCAGCAGCAGACAGGTGAAGCAGATGAGTTAATTGCATGAGTGAGAGCAGAGCAGGCAGACGGGCCAGAATCATAACAGTACCCCCTCCTCAAGGTCCGGCTCCGGACGGACCTTGAGGCTGATCAGGATGGAGGCGATGGAACTCCCGGATGAGGGTTTTTTCCATTATGAATCGTGCAGGAATCCAAGACCTCTCCTCAGGACCATAGCCCTCCCAGTCCACCAGGTAACGTATGCCACGTCCCTGCCGTCTGGACCGGATGATGCGCCGGACAGTGTAGTACTGGGCCATCAGCAAGAAGCCGGGCGGGTGGAAGGGCCCGGAGGTGGGCCCGAGACGGGACACCACATAGGTTGATCCGGGACACGTGGAAGGTAGGTGAACTCTCATTGGCACGAGGCAGACGTAAACGAACAGCCACAGGATTGATGATCTTGGATATGGGAAAGGGTCCCACAAAACGAGGTGCCAGCTTACGGAGTCAACCAGAAGCGGGAGGTCCTTGGTGGATAGCCAAACCTCTGTCCCACCTTGTAGCTTGGAGCAGGGATTCTCCGACGATTTTGCTGTGGCGTGCCTGCACCTCCGACATTCTGATCATAGACCTTCTTGCCTTCCTCCAGATGCGCTGACATCTTAGGGCCGTGGCCTGAGCAGAAGGAACTTCAGCCTCTTCCTCCTGGACAGTGAACAAGGGTGGCTGAAACCAAACACAACTTGGAAAGGGGATAACCCCGTGGCACTAGCCGGGAGGGTGTTGACAGCATATTCAACCCAGGGTAAATTTTGAGACCATTTGGTTGCGTCGGACTCACATAGTGTGCGAAGTTTGGTCTCCACCTCCTGGTTGGCCCTCTCCGTCTGTCCATCCGACTGTGGGTGAAATCCTGAGGACAAACTAACAGTAATCCCCAGCAAGGAACAAAACTCTTTCCAGAAACATGACACAATCTGGGGCCCTCTGTCTGAGACAATGTCTGTGGGTATGCCGTGAAGGCGAAAAACCTCACGTGCCAGAATGTCCCCCATTTCCTTGGCTGAGGGCAACTTTTTGAGAGGGGCTAGGTGAACCATTTTAGAAAATCTGTCGATGATGGTTAACAGAACTGTGAAACCATTAGAAACTGGCAAACCTGTGACGAAGTCCATGGCTATGTGTGACCAGGGACGAGGAGGAATGGGTAGGGGATGCAAGAGTCCAGCAGGAGGGCGATGAGAAGACTTGGCTTGGGAACATTGAGTACAGGCTGTGACATCTTTGACAAGAGATGGCCACCAAAACTGAGTTCGGACCATCTGTAACGTCCTGCTGATACCAGGATGACAGAACAGACGTGAATTATGGCATGAATTCAGTACCTTGGGTACGAGGCGTTCCGGGACAAAACACCGGGTCAGGTGGGCATGAAGTTGGGATAGGGAGGTCTTGGTGGCATCTTTAACCTCTCCCTCCAACTCCAACATGGTGACAGAGAGTCTCACTGATTCCGGAAGAATAAACTCATCCTCCCCAGAGGTCTGTGACTCGGAGGGTTCCTGTATTCTGGACAGGGCGTCTGGTTTGCCATTTTTGACTCCAGGTCTGAAAGACAAAGAGAAGTTGAATCTTCCAAAAAAATAGAGCCCACCTTGCCTGCCTGGGATTAAGGCGCTTCGCTGACTCAGGGTTACTCCAGGTTCTTATGATCTGTCCATACAAGAAACGGTTTTCCTTAGCCCCCTCTAGCCAATGCCTCCACTTCTCGAGAGCCAACTTACTGCCAACAGTTCTCCGGTCCCCCACATCATAATTGCGCTCTGCTTGGGGACAAAAGTCCTAGAAAAGAAGGCACATGGGTGAATACGGTCATCAGAATTTCTTTGGCTTAGGACAGCTCCAACCCCTGTGTTTGAGGCGTCAACCTCCACAATAACTGTTTATCGGGGTTAGGGAACCGTAAAAACAGGAGCAGACGTAATAATCCTTTAAGCTTGACAAAAGCTCTTTCAGCCATCTCATTCCAAACAAACCTTGTCTTGGATGATTTTGAGAGCATTAATAGGGGCTGCAACGAGCTATATTTTCCTGATGAACCGTCTGTAAAAATTAGCAAACCTCAGAAACCTTTGAAGCTGTTTGCGGTCGTTGGGGAGAAGCCATTCCAAGACTGCCTTGACTTTGGAGGGGTCCACTATAACTTGGTCTGGAGAAATGATGAATTCAAGGAATGAAAAAGTGATAGGGGTTGTAAACTCACACTTTTCAGCTTTGACAAACAGATGATTTTTGAAGAAGACGGAGGAGGACGGGCCCGACATGATTTCTGTGGGTTTCCAGATCCTGAGATAAATCAGAATGTCATCAAAGTATACAAAAACAAACTGTCCAACCATATCCCTCAGGACATCATTCACCAATGCCTGAAAAACTGCAGGGGCATTGGTTAAACCAAAAGGCATTACAAGGTACTCATAGTGACCAGTAGGAGTGTTAAATGCCGTCTTCCATTCATCCCCCTCCTTGATACGAACAAGGTGGTAAGCGTTTCTCAAATCCAATTTAGAGAAGATCTTGGCGCCCTGAATCTGGTCGAAAGCAGTGCTCATAGGTGGTAGAGGGTATCGGTTCTTGACGGTGATGTCGTTTAAACCCCTGTAGTCGATACATGGTCACAATGAACCGTCCTTCTTTCCGACAAAGAAGAAGCCTGCCCCTTCTGGAGAAGAAGAAGGCCTAATAATACCAGCTTTTATTGACTCATCAACATACTTCCTCATGGCTTGGTTCTCTGGTTCTGACAATGAATACAATCGACCCCTAGGGGGAGAAGTGCCTGGTAGGAGCTCAATGGCACAGTCATAGGGTCTATGAGGTGGAAGTGCCGTAGCCCTGGACTTGTTGAATACCTCCTTAAGCGCATGGTATTCGGACGACACCTTAGACAGATCAGGATATGTCTCCTCAATGTCATTCTCCAGAATAATATCTGTAAAGGCAGAAGACAGGCAAGTGGCCGAGCAGGACTTAGCCCAGCCCAAAATCTCTTTGGCTTGCCAGTCAATATGGGGGTTGTGCTTTTGTAACCAGGAGGCCCCTAAAACAATGGGTAGTTTAGGAGAGTTGATAATCCTGAATGTGACCTCGTCCTGATGATTGCCCCCCAGTGTGAGTTTTATTACCTCCGTCTTGTAGTATGAACTGTTGATACTATGACCATCCAAAGCCAGGACATTACGGGTGTCAGATGCGGGAAGGAGCTTGATGTCATGGTCCCTGGCGAACGACTCATCCATAAACTCTGTGTCCGCCCAGGGGTCAATGAATACTGACACCTGATGAGAAGTGGAAGACACTTGAATAGTTGCAGGAAATGAGCATGAGGAGACAGACAGTTGACTTCGGCTCAGTAGAATTCTCCTCACCTCTACTGAGCCTGGGCTTTTAACGGACACTTGAATGCAACATGACCCTGTCCACCACAATAAAAACACAAGTTATTCTTCCTTCGTCGAACTCGTTCCCCCGCAGAAATCTTAGAACGACCCAACTGCATGGGCTCCGTCACAACAGTGATCAGAAGGGGGTGGAAGACCCTTGGGTTCTAGGTGGGGAACAGGACTGTGAGCTGAAGGGGAATTAACCCGTCTATGAAGCCTCTCCCTCCTTCTTTCTGTGAGCCGCAAATCGATGATGCCAGTAAATGAAAGTCAATGATATAAGATGTAACACTTCTCTTTCCCTGTTTAATGGAGAGTAAACCTCTGGCAGCTTCACGACTAGGAAGAACTGGATCAAAAACCCTGATGAGCTCCTTGGAGAATGCAGAATAAGAAGCACACGTGATCGAACCATTTTGCCACCCAGCAGTGCCCCATTGCTTAGCCTTTCCAGAGAGCAGGGAAATAACAAACGCCACCTTAGAGCGCTCAGAAGGGAACGAAGAAGGCTGAAGCTCAAAATGAATCTCACATCGAGTAAGAAAAGCACGGCACTGGTCAGGATCTCCCCTAAACAGCTCAGGAGGCGTGAGTCTAGGTTCTCTTACCACAGCGGAAAGATCAGGAACTCTGGGGGAAACAGGCTGTGAGGACGCTGGTGTGGAAGCAGGAGTCATGGATCGCAGCATAGAAATCACTTCCCCCAAGCCGGAATTAAGACGGGCAATAGATTGATCAACATTAGTGCGCCACTGCTGTGCTGGCGATGGGTCCATCTTTTGGCCAGATTTTACTATCACGACCAGAGACAGAGAACCCAAATTCAGCCAAACACAAAGTGATAAGTAAAAAGGTTTATTCAGAAACTCAGGATCAGAGAGGGAGAAGAAACAGCATCCAGCTTCCAGGAACCACTGAGAACAGAGAGACTAGTTAGTGGCTAAATAAAACTCGGATCTGCAAGGAGTTAGATAAAGCCACTAACCTTCTCAGTCTGGTGATGAGGCACAGAATCCAGAGGAGGAAGAGATCCAGACAGTTAATGAGGAAGCGTCCGACAGACTGAAGTCGGATTGCCGACTGATTCCAAATCCTCCGTGGAACGAGCTGAAGCTGTGACAGGAACACAGAGAGCTGTGATTGTCCTCCTGACAATAAGTCCAGGCAGACTAGAGAGCCAGGCGGACTCAGGCCTGAATAAACCAGTGGCTAGGGTGAGACGTAAATCCAGGGACAGAAACAGGGTCGAATTCCAGGGCTAGAGGCGTCAGAAAAAGGGGCAGGCAGAGACATAAACCAGAAGGCAGAAAACAGAGTCGAAATCAAAAATCCAATCCGTCAGACAACGAGCAAGCAAGAGGGAATAATCCGTAAGGCAAGGCAAGGTCATGGAACGAGATCAGTCAGGAAGGTACGCTGGATAACTACTCACAAATGTTTTCGAAAATCTGGCACCGTCTGCCGGTCAGAGGGCTGTATATAACTGCAGCTCCACAGGTGTGTGGCATGACGGTGATTGGGCAGGAGCAGACAGGTGAAGCAGATGAGTTAATTGCATGAGTGAGAGCAGAGCAGGCAGACGGGCCAGAATCATAACAGATCCGTAGATCATGGAGGCCATACATTAGCATTTTTCTGGAAATAATAAATCCAGTAATTATGACTGAAGGTTATTTTGATGTGCTCCTTTCCAGGCTATTTTCTAGGGGTGCACCGATTACAGTTTCTTGCCGAACGCTGATTACTGATCTTTAAATAGCCTGACCTGCCAATTCCGATTTTAGTCGATACCAATTTTTTTTTATAACTGACACTGTCAGGTGTTATAAGGTCACAATACACCTTCAAAGTTCCAATCTTATTTTATTCAAAAACAATGAACAATAACCGTGAAACAATACAAACTTGTTTTAACTGCACGAGGCAGTGCTCTCAATTATAAATGAAACGTTTAGAGCATTGCAATTGCTTTAGTCTTCCATTTTTCACATTTTAAAGGAAACAAAACTTGGACAATAGGTTAGAGAAGTAGATAAGATCGGTGGATAAGTTCGGTTTCACATGTAAGTATCAGCTGATCACCGATCTACTAAAATTAAGAAAATCAGGGCAGATCGATCGGCCCTGGAAAATTGAGTCTGCAAAGGTGTGGTATTTTACATGAAACATGTTGGAACCCTTTTATTAATGTAACAAAAATATTCAGTTAGCAGAAGACTTGTATGAAAATATTCCTCCTTAAGGGAAGGACTAGCAACAGTACTGATAATTAGCACTTGATTATATGATAATCTGCGAGTGTGAGCATCTGCATAAAAGTAGACATTTTGGTGTTGTTAACAAACAGCCAGGTGAGGAAGATCTATGAGAAACAATCCATCTAAGTCTGGAAAGAGTAGAGAGTCTTTTTTGAGAAAAATCTAGAGTATCATTCTGCAGTGAGAAATATTATCTACAAGTAAAAAATATTAAATAGATTTGCCAATCCTTCTGGAGTGGAAGTCCCACGCAACCCTAAAGCGTGACTATACAGAGAACAGAGACATTGCAGAAAACCCCAGAATCCCTATGTCTTAGTGATCATTTTAAGTGCTAAAACATGGCATTGAAAATGATGACTGAATTTATACAGCGCCTTTTTAGGGAGGATGGATAGATTGGTTTGTCAAAGTTGCATTATCTCCGGCTGTGTAATTAACTTAAATTTGGATGATCTACTCTGTGTGGATTCAGCCAGTAGATGTCACTCTTTCTGTTGGGTTTAATGCAAAGGTATATTAAGATCATCATTTCAGTTTAACATTTAGTTTTACCTTTATCTTTCAAAACCCTATTAGGTTAAGTCTTGTTGACATTAACCGCGGCTGATTTTAGATGATGTGTTCAGTGTTTCTGTTGCTATTTCTGTTACTTATTGAAAGGTCATTTTCAATAAGTAAATGGACTAGTTAAAAACTCCTCATATTTTAGAAATGTGCTCTTTTGACCTCCTAATGTGAGAGACTTTGTTACATACAGGAAACAGATAGGGTGCTCTTTAGATTATTAGAACTTGTTGAAAGACACATCTAACCTTGATGCTTTGGCTGGGATTGTGTGAGTCAAAGTCAAAGGAACAAAGGCGTTTGGAGCCTGATGAATTCACAGCAATCTGCCCTTTTTTAATTCACTGCAGACTGCAAGGAGCACGACCCAACACCTGTGCCTGTTTCTATTTATCTTTGTTGGGGGGATGACTCTTCATTTCTGACCTGAATACCTCAGCGGCTAAGGACTTGTATGTCCTCCAAATGTGAATGTGCGCCCTCCGTCTGATAGTGTGTATGTGTCTGTGTTTATTAGCTGTTGGCTGGGTGAATGAAATATTCATGGTGGCATGGTGGGATTGGCTGCTGTGCATGGAGAGGGGCTGACCGGGTAGAGCAGAGCACTGTGTGTTCTGAAGCAGCTCGCCCTCCCTTGTATAAAGAGATGAGCAAAGGAAGAGAGAACAGGCAAGTGTGACACTGTCGTTAACGCTCGGCTCACAGACGCCCCCCCCCCCCTCATACAACACACATAACCGCCACGGAGAGGGAACTGGTTTACATCCCTACTGTTTCTGCTTTGCGGATGTTTTGGTCTAAATGGATGAGCAGAGCAAAGAGGAACATGTGCTCACGGTATGTCTGCTCTTTAATATTTGTGTTCGTGTGCTCAGCATCCGTCTTCCGCACTTGGAGCACAATCCACAGGCTCTAGGTGTGCTGAAACGCTTGTGTGTTTATAGCAATTTGTCGGCTTGTGGTTCTCTTCCGTTGTGCACTAATGAATAGGGCCAGGTGGTCGCTACGTTTGACCAAAATAGAAAAAAATGCATATATCGTGACAGAAGAAATGATAACAGAATGAAACAGAATGATTTTTAATATGCCCTTTAATGGCCTGAAGCAACATGAACGAGAAAAAAGCTATCAGACACAGTTATGGCTGCTTGTAAGAACGGGACGAGCTGAATAAGAAGGAAGCGAGGAAAGAAAAAGCCAAGCTGTGAGAAAATGGTTCTGTCAAGGTAACAGAATCAAAACACAAAGCTTGTTATCTGTAGCACTGATGTTCATTAACTGACGGTGAAATAATTGAAATTTTAAAAACTGATAAGCTTAGATTTCAAGAATTGGGCTTTAAGGAAGTATAAAATTTCAACACAGAGAGGTAACTAAAAATACTTTTTACTCCATCCAAAATTGCTGACAAAGTAACCTCAGCTTTTTGGATTAGATAATTAAACCGCCGGTCTCTAGAGACATTATGTAGATGAGGCAAGTTTCTGAGTGCATTTGTTTCCTGCTCAAAGGTGATAAGTCTCCATGGGGCTAAATAATTCAGGGTCTAGTCAGCAGATAAAGCTACCTTGATATTTATAATTTTTTTTTGGGGTG
>JAHHUM010002570.1:0-14580 GCA_036173005.1 Crenichthys baileyi
TATAATTGGTGTATATATACCCACCCCGGCAGGGGTCTTTCTGCATGGAGTTTGCAAGTCCTCCCCGTGCATGTTCTCTGGTTGTTTGTGTGTTGCCCTGTTTGTGTGTAGGCACCAGCCCCCGCGACCCACTATGGAATAAGCGGTAGAAAATGACTGACTGATATATATATATATTATATATATAATATGGATGGATGGATCTATATAGATGGATAGATAAATAGATATAGATTTAGATAGGAAAATAGATAGATTGATCTAAATATTTTTTTTAATCTAATATATGCTTTCAATAGGTAAAACTATCAGGCGGAATGGGATCAATTTCCATTGTAATGGATGGACTGGCGACCCGTCCAGGGTGTACCCCGCCTCTAGCCTGTAGACTGCTGGTGATAGGCACCATCTCCCCTGTACATTTCTGTACGGAAGAAGCGGGTATAGAAAATAGATGGCTGGACTGATGGATTAAATTTAAACAACATAGAAATACATACACAACAGCCACCTTCCAAAGTAACACAGTATAGAAGGTGGACATAACATTATAATAGGCAGTTTTACAGCATACACATACAGAAACAAACAGAGTGCATATCACTTAATTTTATCCATCAAGCTAAGAACTGGTCACCAAATATTATAAACTACACATTCTCGGTTAGTCAAGGTGAATCTGATTTTCTCCAGATGAAGCACATTACAAACTTCTCTCTGCCACATTACAAAAACAGGGGGTTCCTCAGACTTCCAACAGAGAAATATCACCTTTCTGGCCACTGGTATAGTCCATGATGCAACATGCGCCTTTTTCTTGTTCCTCACCTCTGCCAAACATGCGCAGTAATTTCCAACACCAATTCTTTCTGCTACTGGTCTCTAAAAGTTTCAGATAAAGGCTGTGTATATTTAGTAAAACATTGTAAAGACAAGAGACAGCACCTCTAGTGTATGGTCTAACGACAAAGCTGTCAAGGACTGAATCTTAGGCAATCATTTCATAATGTGGAACAGAGGCTTTGAAAAAGTGCAGCAGTTGTAAAAATCTGAAAAAATGCAAAATTGAAAGAATACATTTTAGCCTCAATTGCTAAAAGGATGCTAGGGGTCTATCAATGTAAATATTCTTGACAGAGCAAATCCCCCTTACCTGCCATGTGATGATTGTGAAGTCCTTCAGCCCAGGCCTAAAGGAATGATTATTAGATATAGGGGCACCTAGATACATTTTAGGAGCCTTTAGTGTGCCCAAGAGTTGGTTCTAGACCTTCATAGAATTTTGAATTACGGAATTTGTCCCTTATAGTGTATTCTTTACTTTTATTGGGCTATTAGGAAGGGCTGGATGAATGGTTTGCTTACAAGACAGATTTTCTATTATTAACCATGAGGGCTGCCCTTCCAAATCAGCACCTGGGGTTACATCTACGCCAAAAAGAAAAATGTTTAAGTGTGCAGCCATATAATGCAGTTTATAAATTGTATTATATGGTTGCACAGTCAAAGAAAAATAAGATAGTCCAGCATTGTAAAATAAGATTACGGGATGCACACTGGGTTTGACTGAAAATGTTATAAAAGTCTGAGCAACACTACCATTTTGATGGCATCAATTTGCTAATATTGACAGCATGGTCCAAAACTCTATATTTTTCTCCTAGTTGATTAACGTTTTTATCCCTGTTTTACTTAAAAAGTTGTGTGGCTTGCGTTTTACAAAAAATCCAAGTAGGCCATGTTGTGCAATAATATACACTGCTCAAAAAAATAAAGGGAACACTTAAATAACACATCCTAGATCTGAATGAAATATTCTCATTGAATACTTTGTTCTGTACAAAGTTGAATGTGCTGACAACAAAATCACACAAAAATCATCAATGGAAATCAAATTTATTAACTAATGGAGGCCTGGATTTGGAGTCACACACAAAATTAAAGTGGAAAAACACACTAAAGGCTGATCCAACTTTGATGTAATGTCCTTAAAACAAGTCAAGATGAGACTCAGTATTGTGTGTGGCCTCCACGTGCCTGTATGACCTCCCTACAATGCTTGGGCATGCTCCTGATGAGACGGAGGATGGTCTCCTGAGGGATCTCCTCCCAGACCTGGACTAAAGCATCCACCAACTCCTGGACAGTCTGTGGTGCAACGTGACGTTGGTGGATGGAGCGAGACATGATGTCCCAGATGTGCTCAATCGGATTCAGGTCTGGGGAACGGGCGGGCCAGTCCATAGCTTCAATGTCTTCATCTTGCAGGAACTGCTGACATTCTCCAGCCACATGAGGTCTAGCATTGTCCTGCATTAGGAGGAACCCAGGGCCAACCGCACCAGCATATGGTCTCACAAGGGGTCTGAGGATCTCATCTCGGTACCTAATGGCAGTCAGGCTACCTCTGGCCGTGCGGCCCTCCAAAGAAATGCCACCTCACACCATTACTGACCCACTGCCAAACCGGTCATGCGGAAGGATGTTGCAGGCAGCAGATCGCTCTCCATGGTGTCTCCAGACTCTGTCACGTCTGTCACATATGCTCAGTATGAACCTGCTATCATCTGTGAAGAGCACAGGGCACCAGTGGTGAATTTGCCAAAATCCCGGTGTTCTCTGGAAATGCCAAGCGTCCTGCACGGTGTTGGGCTGTGAGCACAACCCCCCATTTGTGGGCGTCGGGTCCTCATACCATCCTCATGGAGTCGTTTTTAACCTTTTTTTTAGACACATGCACATTTGTGGCAGCTGGAGGTATTTTGCAGGGCTCTGGCAGTGCTCCTCCTGTTCCTCCTTGCACAAAGGCTAGGTAGCGGTCCTGCTGCTGGGTTGTAGCCCTCTACGGCCTCCTCCACGTCCTCGGGTCTGGCCCTTCCCTGGGGGCCGCCTCCAGGCTCTGGACACTACCCCCGCCCGACACAGCATACCTTCTTGCCCCCACTCGCATTGATGTCCCCATCCTGGGGATGAGCTGCACTACCTGAGCCCTTGTTGGGCTGTAGAGGCCCGTCTCATGCTACCACGAGTTTAAAGCACCACCAACTTTAAAAGTGACCAAAAAACATCAGCCAGAAAGCATAGGTACTGAGAAGTGGTCTGGGGTCCCCACCGCAACGCCAGTCCTTTACTGAGTGTGTCTTGCTAATCCCCAAAGATTTCCCCCTTTGTTTTTTCCATTTGAAAAAACAACAGGAAACTGATTGTCAATCAGTGTTGCTTCCTAAGTGGACAGTTTGATTTCACAGAAGTTTGATTTACTTGGAGTTATATTGTGTTGTTGAAGTGTTCCCTTTATTTTTTTGAGCAGTGTATTGAAGTCATTTAGATTTTTAATCAAATAACTTTCGGTCTGTCAAGTATTGTCCTGTGAATACCACTCCAATATATGGTGATAAAATTATTGAATGATAGATGAAAGACTGATTCGATCACTCGCATTCTCAAACTGCAAACTCTGGGCAGATATGAAATAAATTCACAACAACTCTTCAAAATTATAAGAAATTAGTAACAGAAACCTTTCAACTCCAAGTTAAACATATTTCAGTCAACAACTCTAAATAGACTAGTAAACATTAACCAAAGTTGTGAAGCAAACATGAAAGAATGAAGGAGACTAATGAACCAGAAACAAATGAATTGAAAAGCCAACAAATAAAACTGTTGAAAACACTAATGAAATGATGCAACGATATCACAGTTCAGTGTGGATATTTATGTTTAAGAACCAAGGTTTATTTTGGGGAATTTGGAAATGAGGTCAAATTAGTTTGAAAACTAATTAAGGGAAACAATTGGTATGTGTTGAAACAACCAGTCACAATCCAAATCATAATGACAAGAAAACATTATTAAAACATTTAAAAAATGATTTTCCAATTTAAAAATCAATAACACTTTTGGACAATTGACTCTTAATTTTGTTTTAGAGTGCAACTAGTATTCCAGTGAATTTATAAGAGTCAGCAAATCCAAATTTGGATAACACAGTAAACATGCAGTATATGGCCACTCAACCTGGTCTAAAAGTAGAGCTGTTGCTTACGATTATTTTAGTAATCGAGTATTCTGACGAGTAATCGGATAAAAAACTGCTTATTTTATGAGTAATAGAGATACACAAAAGAAAAAAATGCATGCAAACAAATAATTAGATTCTTCTTTTTTTAAAAGCAAAAATCAAAATTGCCATTACCACAGAGTCATCTGAACACCTATCTGGACAATATAGCCTATTAGAAAATAAATAATCTAGTCATTTTCAATAAATTAGAATATATGTTCCAATGAGGATTGTTTGTCAGATTAAGAGTATTTTTTGAAAATAACAACCTTCAAGCAGGTATGAAACATACCTTTCAAAAAGCCCACATTTCTCAATCAAAAAAGTTGTTTTTATTGGTCTAATGTAATAATCTAATTTTAAATGTCATGTTTTCATTAGCTGTAAACAGAAAATCCTTCTAACTGATAGAAATAAAGGCTTGAAAACAGATGTTTGTGTGCAGTTAATCTATATAATGCATTTCATTTAGTGAGCTAGGTTACCAGAGAAAATTTACTTTTCAACAATATTCTAATTTACTGAATGGGTGTAAATTAAAATAAATGTAGAGGTTGGGCATAAACCCTGTTTGATCAAGATGTATTCGTTTAGCAATATGCTCTGATAAAACTTATGTTTGATAAAACGTTTGTAAGTATCTTGGTCTCAGCTGAAAGAAAAGAGATGGATTGATAAGATGCCGTCCATTTTGGTCGCACAGTTGAACATGCGCAGCTCAACATACATCGCAGCTCTGACGTCACCCGGGATTATAAAACCCGCAGGAAAACAAACTTTCGTTGCCATTTCCAGCGTGTCTCACGGGACGACGGAACGGATGCGCATATCTGGAGAGACAAAAGCTCGTAGACGAACTTTTGCTCCACAAGGCCATTCCCGGAACAGCTTGAAAGCTGGAAATCTGTCTGATACAAGAAGGTCAGAAGATTCATGTACCGATCGAAGACCACACCAACACCCGGTGCAGGTGAAAACCCATTTAGGTTTTATTTCCAAGGAGATGAGTTTCCTCCTTGTTGATTCAGTTGACTAAACGGTTCTTCATATTTTCCCCTCCTGGACGGATGAGAAGTTACTGTTTTTTTTCTTGAGTTAATCACGGACGCGTGACCCCCCTCCCTCGTTTTTCTTCAGACCTGACCCATCCTCAACCGGTGGAGAGAAGAAATCAACGTCAAAATAATTTAGTTCTTTTTATATTAAATCGGATAGGTGCATTTAGAAGTCTGGGCAGGATGAGGCATAGTTAAGGTGATTTAGAATCACCAGTAGTTAATCTAAGGTATCAACTTGTTGCATGCAATACTGATTGAAGTGTTTTATGGTGAGCTGTGTTTTGATTTGCTGCGCAAGCGCTGCTGAATCGTGCGTGTTCATGTTTTGTCCGGCTGATCTCAAATCAGCCAGGAGTTAGAAGTTGGACTTTTAAAAGTTTTTCATTCAAAGCAGCTGTGGGCTGGACCTCGCCTGACCAATCCTTTGTCCCAGTTTTATTACTGGAGTTTTTCCACTGAGTTCCCGCCTCAGAGTTTTATGACTCTTTGTTCGAGATTTGGGGCAATCAGCTGCTAGAGGCTAAAGGGGCGTGGCCCCAACGTTTTATCAGCTGATCGTTGCAATCAAGACATCAGCACACCAGGAGGACTTCTCTTGCCAGTTAACCCAAATTGCACATTTTGTCCATAAAACTGCTGGTTTGATCTTCCTAGACACTATATGTGCATATATTTTTCTTTTATTATTATTGTTAGGTAGTCATTTTTGTCCCCATTGTGTAGAATAGTGCTTGTTAGTTAGGTGAAGGTTTGTGGACCAGAATAACGGTATATCAGAATTATTTGTCTTCAATAAATCTTCATATATATAATTAGGAGAAGCGTTTTTGTTTATTTCATGCAAGAGTGATTTATCTGTCAAAGTTCCCCCACCTTCGGTGAAGCGGTTGAATAAATAGTGACATTTTGTGGTTTTGGTTAATAATTTATCAATTATTAATGATGAATGGCTAATTGTAATTATTAAAGAGTTTGGCGCCCATAATCACAACACCAGAGGACATCTCTGATTTCTATTCGTAAGTAATGATTTTTGGTTAAGAAATAAAAAATTTTCAAATTATGATTTTAAATTATAATAATTCTTGATAAATATTAATTAACCAATAATCATAATTCTTACACCTTTTTTAGAATCAAAGAAATTACAATGTGACATAATGAACTTGGCAATGAGCCAGACAATTTTGAATAATGAATCATACGCAAAATCTGAGGGCATAGCAAGGAGGTGTAATCCTTATAAAACTCCCCGAAGCCATCTGGCCCAGGGGACTTATTTTTCAAGAGCTGCTGAACAGCTCCGCCTCAACATCTGCACCTGCTTCATCATCTAATTTAGGAAAATTTTCCAGGAGCTCCTCAGTTACCAACAGACTGGCTGAGCTTTTGGCGCTAAAGAAATTATAATAGAAACCCACAAAGCACTCACTTATTTATTGGGGGTCTCTAATTGTCTGCCCATTTTTGTTATTAATTGTGAGTATTGTTTGGGATACTTGTGTTTTTCCAAGTAATCCTGCAAGTAGTTTGTGAGGTTTATTACCCAATTCACAAAAGTTTTTATTTGCACTTAGTGATATGAAGGCAATTCAGTTATTGGAAAAGATTGATCCAGGTGCTACAAATTTGATTCCAGGTCCTTCAAAGCCTGTGTTTTTTTAAGAATATGGGGATACAACCTGTGTACAGGCGAAAAAAAATAGCAAGCCCTGCCTGAGGGAGAGAAACATCCCCAGGCATCCACTGTGTTCATATGTTTCAGGCGCTTCTCACCACATGACTGGATTTACACTGTTGGGTATGAACTGATGAACTCTTATCCAAATTGGTATCCAGTACAAGGTTCATATCACTAACTGGTTTAATAATAGAATTATCTACATTTGGTTAAAGCACAGGGCAATCGCGAATTAGTGCCATATATATTTACAAAGGTGTCAGGTAAGGAGTTCAAAAGGCCTACCAGAATTAGGTACCTTCCCTTTGGATCCACATTAACTGTACTCTAGCAGAAAGGAATATTCTGACAGAAGAAAATTGCCACCCCACTTGCTTTAGCGCTAAAATTAGCCTTTTACGTCTGGCCCAGCCAAATAGTACAGATTAAACATTGTGTTTAGCTTGCGTCTCCTCTAAAGAAATTATGTCAGGCTACAATAGCCTAAGATGGGCAAGTACTTTAGCCCTTTTTACAGGGTTTCCCAGGCCTTTTACTTTCCAACTGACCAGCCTAATTGTAGTCTTATTGACAGTGTTAAACATTGATGTTGCTTGTTTTATTTTGATTAGCTATCCAATACCTAGACACTCTTTAATTACCATACTTAAGATAGTACCACCTGGTGAAAAAACAACAAACCATGAACATAAAAACACTGAAAACCAACCTTCTGAAAACGAGAAGCCTCCCTAACTGAAACTCTTCTCTACATGAACTATCCACTAGGAACCTTGTCTTATTCCCAATCCTACAGCTTATTTCCACACCAGCAATAAGAGACTTATATGACACAATTGTGAAATTATTTTTTGTGCCCTGTAACCAAAAATATTAAAATTATTAAAAACACACCTAAACCAAAAACATATAAATGTAATCTCTGAACGTTACTTACCAGACTCTGATAACAAAATAAAAATACTCTTGGGGCTTAGGCTGCTTGTAAAAAATAATAGCGGTAATGACAGTATTTAGACCTAAGCTGTATGAGTCTGCGAATGCAGGACAAAGATACACACTCAGGTTGTTCTCTCAGGTATTACTCATTCTAACGTGCTTATAATAAGTCTGGCTCATCCATCCAACTTCTGATGCAGAAATGTTTTCGCTGCCTCCGGCTTGTCAAATGTGCACGTGTTTGTTAGCATGAAGCCACCGCAGTCAGATCTGGAAAGATAAAAACTCATACTCGTACTCGTCGTCTTCCGCTTTATCCGGAACTGGGTCCGGGGGCAGCAGACTCAGCAGAGACACCCAGACGTCCCTCTCCCCAGACACCTCCTCCAGCTCTTCCGGGGGCGAGCCCAAGGTGTTTTTCCCCGGGCCCCCGAGAGACTTGTCCCCCTCCAGCGTGTCCCCGGGCTGTCCCCCTGGGGCTCCTCCTGGTGGGGACGTGCCTGGAACACCTCCCGAGGAAGGCGTCCAGGAGGTATATATGACCGAGCCACCTCAAATGGCTCCTCTCGACCTGGCTCCTCACCCTATCTCTAAGGGAGTGCCCCCGGCCCCACCCTAGGAGGAACCTCATTTCAAGCCGCTTGTATCCAGGATCCTCCTTCTTTCGGGCATGACCCAAAATTTTCATGGCCATAGGTGGGGCTAGGAACGTAGACCCACCGGGGAAATCGAGAGCTTTGTTTTTCGTCCACCACAACGGACCCCACAACGCGCCCCTATTACTGCGGCAGCCGCACCGATCCTTCTGTCGATCTCCCCCCCCCTCCTTTTTTCCCTCACTCGTGAACAAGACCCCGAGATACTTTTGAACTCCTCCACTTGAGGAAGGGAACTCCCCTCCCCAACCCTGAAGAGGACAAGCCACCCTTTTCCGGTTGAGAACCATGGCCCCCCTCGGACTTGGGGGAGCTTGGGTCTTCATCCCCCGCCTCTTCACACTCGCTGCGAACCGCCCCCAGTGCATGCTGTAGGTCTTGGCTATGGGGGCCGCAGGACCACATCATTTGCAAAAAGAACATGGTCCACTCAGACTCTATGTCTCCAATATCCCCCTGGAATCTGGTCAAAGCTTCCCCCAGGTGGGGTTTTTGAAGACATCCCTGGCCGAGGCTCGGCCCCGACGTTCCCAGCAGACCCTCACTATGCTCTTGGGCCTGCCAAGTCTGTCCGACTTTCTCCTCCTCTTCCAGCGGATCCAACTCACCACCAGGTGGTGATCAGTGGAAAGCTCAGCCCCTCTCTTCACCCTAGTGTCCAAAACAATGCGGCTTCCCCCGGGCGACGACAACGACAACAAAAAGTCCGATCCAAAACCTTCTGCCTATGGTGTCCTGGTGCCCAAGTGCACTGAGGGACACCCTTATTCTTGAACATGGTGTTTTTTATTTTTGGGCCAATCTGTGACTAGCACAGAATTCCCCAAAAACGAAACACCACTCGGATTCAGATCGGGGAGGGCCATTCCCCCTGATCACGGCCTCTCCAGGTGTCACTGTCGTTTCCCCCACGTGGGCATTTAATTCCCCCAGCAGAATAAATGGAGTCCCTGGGAAAAGGGGCATTATCCACAACCCCCAACAGGGACGCCAAGAAGGCCGGGTAACCCGCACTACCCCTCCCCCCAATTTTTAAAACGACAGTCAGAAACCTTTCCCCCCCGACCCGAAGCCGCAGGGATTGAACCCTCTCATCCACTGGGGGTAAACCCCAAAACCACAAAACGGCTGAGCTGGGGGGGAAAAAGCAAAACCCCCCCCCAGCCTGCCCGCCTCTCCCCTGTGAGCCACTCCAGAGTAGAAGAGAAATCCAGCCCCTCTCGAGGAGATGGGTTCCCAGAGCCCACGCTGTGCCGTGGAGGCGAGCCTGACTATTTCTAGTCGATATCTCTCACCCCCCGCACAAGCTCAGGCCCCTTCCCCCCCCCAGCAAGGGGGACATTCCATGTCCCTAGAGCCAGCCTAAAGCATCCGGGGATCGGGAGGGGGGGGGTCCATCCCTTTTCGTCTGCCGCCCAATCCTCTTTGCACCCCGTCCCCCCACATGGTTCCCCCTGCCGGGGTGGGCCCCCCCGGGGGGGTTTCCTTGCATCTCTCATTCGGGGCTTGGCCCGGCTGGGTCCTGCGAGGAGCAATCCAGCCACCAGGCGCTCTCCGACGAGTCCTGGGCCTGGGCCCTTTGGTTCCCCCCGGCTCCGCCGTACCCGGGCGACGTCACGTGCCCCTCGATTTTTAAAAGTCCTCATGAAAGATGTCTTTTAACCGCTCTTTGTCTGACCCGTCACCTAGAGCCTGTTTGCCACTGAGACCCCTACCAGGGGCATTTAAGCCCCAACCAACTCCCCCCTCTAGGATCATTCGAGCACTCAAACCCCCCACCATTTTTTTAGGTGGCGGTTTAAAGAGGGGAATAAAAAACTTTCACTCCAATAAAACGGCAAGAATAGCTTTTTGTGCCTCCAGCTTCAGGAGTGCGGATTTTAATCTTAGCATTCTTATGACGAGAGGGAGAGCCCGTTGCCTACAGCTGTCCTTAGTTCCCCCGGGGCAACCCCGTTAAGGCCTTGCCCATGAGGTTCCCATTCCCAAGGGGCCGGGGAATTAAACCGGAGATGGGTTCGGGGGGTTTTTTTTTTTCTTCCCCCCTCTGCAAATTCAAGTATCCTGATATTCTGTCATTTTGATCATGACTCAAAAAGGTAATCTAATTTATTGTGATGTAAAAACCGGCCCATCTGAACATGGTCCCTAATTTTTTTTTATGCATATTTTCCCAAATCCCCAAACTGCATAAACTTCAAAGCATGTTTTTTGGATTTAAGCAGCTCACATATCTGTTTTTGTGTAATGATGGAGGGTTTTTTGCCTAAGAGATCAACACCCTATATCGAAAGGTATAAAGTAATGAGACAGCTTCTTCTCCAAAAGCAAAAAAAGGATCTTGCATCAAAGCACACCCAAGCATGGCTGTCCCTAAAGGTAAAGGCCTTTAAAGATGAAAAAAATAAAGACATGGCCCCCCTTTCTTCCCTCACCTAAACCCCGTTTAAAAATTGTGGGGCTTATTCTCAAATGGCAAATATCCCCGGTGAAGAATACCAGTCCGCTTCTATGAACTCTGTCTGTGAGGCTGTGCTACACAACATTTTTTAAATTGTGCTCCGATCATGAAACCCAAAGACTCCCCTTGAAATGGAAGTCTTGTGACTGTAGCTGTAAAGAAGAGTTTTGCTATATTGGTCACTAACATTTTTTTGTTTGCTTTTTTTTTTTTTTTCCCCCCTTTAAAGTTTAAAATTTGGGAAAACCCTTTTAAGTAATTTGTTTTTTTTTTCCCAAATTTTTAAAAGTAAAAAAATATTTGGGTTTTGTTTACCCCTAAAAGGCCAAAAAGATGGGGACTTGCAGACCAAAAAATTTAGTTTTTGTTTTTTTTTTTTCCTAAAGTTTCTAAACTTTTGACTGCTTGTAATTTAATTTTTAGATTCCCCCAAAAATCTGCAAATGAGGTTTAAGGGTGTCACTTTTTTATTGATTTGGTGGTTTTTAAAAATATTTGCATAAAACTGGCCAGGGGGAACCCCCTTTTTCAGGGCCCCCCCAAGGTTCCCAGAAAACCTGGAATGGAAAAAAAAGTTTTTAGGCCAACTTCCCAAACCCCCAGTAAAATTTTTTTTTAAGGGTTTTTTAAAAAAAGCCAAAATCCCCCCCACAAACAAAAGCGGCCCCAAAATTTTTTAAAAAAAAGGGGGAAATTGGGAAAAAACTAAAGTTTACCTTTTCACCAAAAAGAGCACTTTTTAATTTTTCCCCTTTTTTTTTTTTTGTTTTTTTTAAACCCCCCTCCCCCCGTTCCCCCATTTGGGGGAACCAAACCCTGTTCCCGCCTTTTTTAAAAATGGGGGTTTTTAAAAAAATGGGGCCTTTTTTTTAAAAAATCCCTATAATTTTTTTTTTGTGGGGGTTTGGTTTTTTTCCCAAACCTTTTTTCCCCTGTAGGGTTTTAAAGCTACTATGGCTTTTGGCCCGCTGGGAAAATAAAAAACCCCCCTGTTACCTTTCCCCCCTCCACCTCCCCTTTAGGAAATTATTTTTCAGTTTTTTTTTTTTGCCTTTCTTTTTTTGGCCCCAATTTTAGGATTTTTATATTTTTTTTTAAAATTTAAAAAACCAAACGGCCCCCCGGGCAAATTTTGTCCCCTTTTGGGAAAAAACCAAGTCCCCCCTTTATAGCGGGGGGGTTTTTTAGGACCCAAAAGATTTACCCGAAATTTTATTCAAGGGAAATGGGCCCTTTCTGAAAAAAGCCCAAACCCTTTGGAAAAAACCCCATAAAGGGGCAAAAAAATTTCCCCCAATTTAAGTTTTTTTTTTTTTCCCAAAACCCTAAAGAAATTTTTAAACAACCCAAAAAAAAAAAGTTAAAAAATTTGAAGTAAAAAAATAATTTTTTAAATTTTTTAAACTCCCTTTTTTTCTTTGTTTTTGAAGAATTTCAACTAAAACCAACCCAACAAAAAATAAAAAGGAAAAAAAAAAAAACCCAAAGGGAAATATAACCCCAAATGAAACCCAAAAAAGAAAACCAGTAAAAAAAGGTTTTTTAAACCAAACCAATAAAATAAATGGGGGAAAAAATTACCAATTTTTGTGTTTTATCTTTTTGTTTTTAAGGGGAAACCCAAAGGTTTTTGGGGCCCCCCCCCCTTTAGGAAAAAAAATTTAAATGAGAAAAAAATTTATTTTTTGAAAATTTTGTTTTTTTTAAGCTCAAAATTTTTTTTCCAAAAAAAAGTCCCCCCTTTAAAAATTAATTTAAGAAAACCCAATTTTTTTTGGGATGTTCCCCTTTTTAAAAAAACTGTCCCCAATAAAAAAACAGAAGAATTTTTTGATAAAAAAATTTTTTTTTTTTATGAAAAAAAAAATAATATTTTTTTAAAAAAAAATTTTTTTGCCCCGAGTTTTTGAAAAAACCCAAAAACCTTTTTTGGGAAATTTTATTTCTAAGTGTAGGTTTTTTTTTTTAATTTTCCCATCCCCCAACCTTTTTAAAATAAAATTAAAAATTTTTAAGGGAAAAATTTTTTTTTTCCCCGGGTTGGAAAAGTCTATGGACCCCCTTTAAAAAGATGGCGACAAGTTCCCCCCAAAGTAAAATTTTTGAAATTGCCAAAGGCCCCCCCACCTTTAAACTGTTTTTTTCGGTTTTTTTTTAAACCAAAAAAGGAAAAACTTTTTTTGCTTTTTCCCAAACCCTTTAAAATTCAAACCCTTAAAAATAATAGGAAAAAAAACCCCCCTAAACCCTAAAAAAAGATTTTAAAATGGGCCCGTTAAGGCCCCTTGGGGGGCGCTAATCCCCGATCCCGTAAATTTCCAAAACCCCCCTTTTTTTTTACAAAAAATTTGGGAAAAACAAACCTTTTAAAACCCCCAACAAAAGAAAAATTAATGCCCCAAAAGGGGCCTTTTAGAGGCCCCCGAAAAAACCAATTTGCCCTTTAAACAAATTTGCCCCCCCCAGCCACCCCCAAAAAGGTTTTTTTTTTTGGGTTTTGGCCAAAACCCCCCAAACAAAAAGGAAAACCCTCATGAAAATTTTAAAAAAATCCTTTGATTTTTTTTCTTTTCCCCAACCCAATTTTTTTTTTCCCACAACCCCACCTCTTTTCCTGAACCCTTTCTTTAAAACGAGGGGCCCCCAAAAAAGGCCCCTGGTTTTTTGTTTTCCCCCCCGTTTGGCCCAAAAGCCCCGGGTATGGGAAAGAACCCACAAAACCCCTGGGGGAAAACCCACTCTAAGTAAAGTAAATTATTTTGGGGGAGCCCCCCCCTTTTTCCCCGACTGGCAACCCTTTGGAAAACACCCCCTGCCCAAAAACTGGGGATTTTTCCCGGCCCCCCCCTCTTCCAAACAAGGAAAAAAAGGAAAAAACCGCTTTTTTTACTCCCATGGGGGATTAAAAGACCATAAGGGGGCCTTTCCCCCCCTAACCCCCCTCAAAAAAACCCCCCTTAAAAGCCCCTCTAAAGGAAATTGGTTGGGAAATTTTTACACGTGCTGTTTGGGGTTTGAAAGTGGGGGCAAAAGGGTTTCAAACCCCCTTTTCCCCAAAAATTTTGGGAAAAAATTGGGGAACAGTATGGGTTTTTTTTCCCCCCAAATTTTGGGCCCTTTGCCCCCCTCTGCCAAACCCGGAAATGCGCAAAACCCCTCAAAAAGGGGCCCGGGGAAACCGCTCCCGTTTTTTTTTTAGTCCCTTTCTTTCTAAAAAAAAATATTTAAAACCCGCGAAAGCAAAAAAAATTTTTTTCCCTTTATATTCCCCAAAAAATTTTTGGGGGGATTTACCTTTTTTTTTTTATTTTACAATGGGGATTTTGTATTAAAATTGGGGGTTTAGAGCTTATCAAGGGTTAATTTTTTTTTTTTTCCCCCTTTTTTAAAGCCCCTAAGGGGGGGCAAATGTGGGGGCCCTTAAGTTTTTTTATTTCCCAAACCTTTTTTGTTTGAATTAAAAATTAAATTTTTGATCTGCCCCCGTTTTTTTTTAATTGATTTTTTTTTTTGGGGGCTAACCCCAAAGCCCTTTTTTTTTTTTCAAAAGTATTTTTTTTAGCAATCCAAAATTTTAATTTTTATAATTTTTTTCTGACGGGGGCGATTTCAAAAGCAAAAGAAACCCAATTTTTTTTATTTTTAAAAAAAACCCGACCAAAGTTCAACCCAATTTTAATCAGGTTTTTTTTTTTGGGGCCCGGGGAAAAGTTAAAAAC
>JAHHUM010002571.1:0-13683 GCA_036173005.1 Crenichthys baileyi
CGAATATATTGAACTCTGGTTTTCAGATGACGTAATCTTTATCATATGCTTTCTTTAGAAAACCCATATCCCGAGTCTTTCACAGGGGCAACAGAGCTGTTTTTAAAGTGTTTGGACATTCCCATGGGGTTACTTTGTGTGCAAACACATTCCTGTGCAGGTTGGGATGTGTGTGAATTAGTTTGGATCAATAGTACAAAATGGTATTGAGAATTTCCAATAAAGTGTGGATGTAGGTGGTATTAAGTACTTTGTTTAAAACGGTTTTCTGTTTGTAACCATTTTCAAATTACATCATCAGTGGATAACAAACTGTCATGGATGTTGGCAGCCTTTTTCTCCATTGCTAGCATACAGTAGATCTTGGAGTCTGGAGAAGTGGATTTAAGAAAAAAACACTTAAAGTATGATAATGGGAAAGTGTTGAAGCATTCAGACTTTATTCCTTATTTCAGTGCCAAAATTATAAATCATTTTCCAAAATAAGGGCCTTTTGTGCAATTTCTTTACTACTTGCTATTTCAGTTGCTGACAGAATGTATAAAGAAAAAACTCAAAGGACATTTTAATGCATCTTTTGGTTTTGCTGTTGTGTCGTACAAACTCTGGACCACATAGATTTCATTATCAAATCTATTAAGAATCTTCAAGTTGACTAAATGCTTACCGCTGTAATATTTATAATGCATAAAATGTACCCAACAAACTCGGTTTACTTGGTAACGAAACTGCAATGTCAGTCAACTTCTCCAAATCTGAGCTCATGTTAAAAGCCCTCGAGTCTTAATCAACTGACTTCAGTCTTGATATTGTGCGACTGCTAAAATGTTTCCTGATGCATTTTAACAAAATTACTTTGTTCTGAAGTTTTAGATACTGACCTTTTTATTTCCTCTGTTCTTTTCAGGCCTCTGGGAACCACACCTTTGTCCATCTGAAGTGAGGTTTGCCATGCTCCTCCTTTGATTTAATCAAGTTTATTTAATGGACAATTGTGCATTATTATAAACAGTATTTATATATCCTTCCAGTTGTCTCTGGGGGAGTTGGAGTTAAAACAATCTTGCTGTCGACAATCTGAACTAATCCTTGGCAACTGCTGCGGTACCATTAGCACTTCAGAATAAAACGGAACTCATGCAAACACAGTCAAACCACATGGATCCTACCTGCTGAGGAAAACTGAAGTTACTGTTAAGCTAGTCCTTCCATGGGTTGCCGCTGCTTCTGGGAGGTTTAGAGGTGTTAAGTCATTGCATGTTAGTCTTTGGCATGAATTTAGAGCACAGATTTCTGTGTATCCTAATTTTCTTAGTGTTTGTGTTGCCATTTGGCCTAGACAGCAAAATGTTTTGTTTCTTCCTGTAGAACCTTGGTCTCTTACCTCTATGTAAGCTAGGCTGTGTTAAATGGCTTATCTCGCATGGACCCTGTGAATGCATCCCTTCGTTTGAGCAATCCCAGGCCTCTTTATCAGTGTGTCATTATTTGAGCAAAGGAAAGTGCAAACTTTTTTGTACTTTTGCGTAATGTATATTTATGCATTTTTGTGCAACTAAATAATGAACTTATATAAGTTGGATGTTTAGTCGTCTCTTGTGTTTGGTGTTAATTTTTGATCCTATATCCTGTTGAAGTAGTTTTAAAGAAAAAAGTGCAATTTGTTTAAAGGGGATGTTGGAATTGGCTTGTGCCATTCTGCTAAAATGAGATTGTTTTACAGCAATCTTTCAGAATGTGAAACTGGACTATGTGGACAAATGTAAAGGGTTGCTTTTTTGGAGGGGGGGGGGCATTTTGAAATGGGTAGCAGGATTAGACTGATAAAGAAATTTAGTTTGTGGTTTAGAAAATGTTTGTCCTTGTATCTGCTGTGCATAAGATGTTAAAAATCCCATCTTATGAATAAAAGAAGTGAATGCATTCTCCTGTTTAGCTTCTGTCATTTATTTGCTGCATCTATCTAACTTATCAAAACTAAAACACCCAGTGGTTTTTTTTGGCAACTTAAATATAAACCCTGCAAGTCTGCAGCCATCAGATGTTTCCATGAATTATTGATGCAAACTTTTCATTTGTAATGCACCACTGCTTTAGTGTCTCTTTGCATCATTTGTGGAGCTGACCTCCACACTCTGCCCTCTTCTGTTCTGGGAAGATGCTCTGCTCAATCAGCCATGCCGCATCCTCCAGGGACTTGACTGTACTGTGTAACCAGCGGCCTCATCCAAACCGTGCTGGTGGTCTACCAGGCATGGTTCATGCACAAGCTCTGGCCTTTCACATCTGATGGAATATCAAAGATGTTTTTTAGCAATTTGATCAATTAGGCTCTTATCATGACAGATATGACACTAAATAGCACATTTAAAATAAAGCTTTTGGAATGAGCATTACATGCAATGAAAATAAGCAACAATCCAGTGTTCCTAGGAAAAGGGATCAACACACACATGAAAATGTGTAAAAGATACCATCTGGGTTTTATTAACAAATTTGAAAATCTTTGTCAGAGTAATTGACTGAAAATGGTCCTAAAGCCCTGATGGCTACCCTGGCTGAAGTAAATGGTCTCTGAAGATTTAGTTATTTGCCCTTTAATGAAAAACAGGTCATTTTTCACTTTCAAACAGAATATTAGAATTGACAGAAAATCAATATGGTGGGGTGCAATAGCTCACATGGACTTGAGTCTGTTTCATCAAAGGACAATAGCTGTATGTCACATCTATATAATGGTTTTTTTATTTTTTTTTATTCCACAACCTCAGAATGGTCTAGATGGGTTTATGGGGGAAACATACTGGAATTCCAAGCTCTAGAAATCCATGTACCTTTTGTACATGGATTTTGTATATTGTTTTAAAGTTCATCCATCCATTTTCTTACGCTTATCCGGGGTCAGGTCGTGGGGGCAGCAGCCTAAGCAGAGAGTCCCAGGCTTTCCTCTTCCCAGCCACTGAGTCAGAGGTTCGACTATCCGACGGACCCCCCTCTCCAGAACCCCCGGATAGACCTTACCAGGGAGGCTTAAGAGTGTGACTCTCCTATAGTTGGAACACACTCTGCGGTCCCCCCTTCTTGAATAGAGGGACCACCGCCCGGGTCTGTCAATCCATTGGAACTGCCCCCGATGTCCACGCGATGCTGCGGAGTCGCGTTAGCCAACACAACCCTACCATATTCAGAGCCTTAAGGAAATCCGGGCGAATCTCATCCACCCCCGGGCCCTTACAACCGAGGAGCTTTTTAATCACCTCGGTGACCTCAGCACCAGAGATTGGAAAGCCCGCCCCAAGGTCCCGAGGCTCCGCTTCGTCAGTGGAAGATGTGCCGGTGGGATTGAGGAGGTCTTCGAAGTACTCCGCCCAGCGACCCACAACGTCACGAGTTGAGGTCAGCAGCACACCCTCCCCACTCTAAACAGTGTTGGTGGAGTACCCCCTCTCATGGGAGACTCTGCCAGGTGTTCCCAGCAGACCCTGAAGATTCGTTTGGGTCTGCCAGGTCTGACCGGCATGCTCCTCCACCATCGGACCCAGCTCACCACCAGGTAGTGGTCAGTGGAAAGCTCCGCTCCCCTCTTCACCCAAGTGTCCAAGACATGCGACCGCAGACCAGATGACACGACAACAAAGTTGATCATAGAACTGCGGCCTATGGACACCCTTATGCTTGAACATGATATTAGCTATGGACAATCCATGACGAGCACAGAAGTCCAATAACAAAACACCACTCGGGTTCAGAAAGGGAGGGCCATTCCTCCCAACCACACCCCTCCAGGTCTCACTGTCATTGCCAACGTGAGCGCTGGCTCTTGGGACGTTGTTTTAAAGTAAAATTGAATATTGCAAAGGATCCATATTTATAAAAATATTTTTTATTAAATAAACATCCCAATCATTCAATGACTCCTAGGGGGAAATGATGCATGACCTAATCATTGAGGTCTACATGGTGGTGCAGTTGTTACCCCTGTTGCATCACAGCAACACTTTGTGGGAAGTTCTTTTTGTGCATATGTGAGCTTTTATTCCAATAACATGTTGGTTAATTGGACATACCAGTTAACACGTGTTTTGTGTTTCCCTGTGATGGACAGATGACCTCTCCAGTGTGTACCCTACCTCGCTGTTTAGTGGAAAAGTGCACCAGTCCCTCCTGAAAAGATTAAGCAGGTATAGAAGATGGATGCCAATACTTCAGAAATCTAATGAATGTTTGCATTTTATTAGGTGTCTATGTG
Organism: Crenichthys baileyi; assembly: GCA_036173005.1. Taxonomy (NCBI): domain Eukaryota; kingdom Metazoa; phylum Chordata; class Actinopteri; order Cyprinodontiformes; family Goodeidae; genus Crenichthys; species Crenichthys baileyi. The sequence goes on from JAHHUM010002571.1 coordinate 4,250, forward strand.
TAAATCAATTTTTGTGGGACTTGTAGAGCAATTGTTGCAGCTGATTAAAATTTGAGGGAGGGGTTAACAAAATGGTAGAAAAAAAAAGATAAAATATCCTAATTTTTGTATAGCAGACTTTGTCGTCCTCTACTGGCCAATAATCAATCCGCAACTGAAGCTTTTTATTCCCGAGCATGAACATCCCGTACTTTCATAAATTCCACAATACAAATACCAATTAAAGGAAATATAGCATAACATCTCTCAGCTCTCTACTGAGCAACCTGTCACAACTCTGCAGTGGTAATTGATTATGTGTAGTTGAATTAAATATGAACTGTCCAGGTAAATATGCAGAAATAATTTCCAGACTCAGTAGGATTTCTATACATGAATTAAAGGAAGAAAATCATGTGTTACGTTCATTTGTTTGTGAATGTGATCTCTATTTCTCTTTTAGAGGAATAAAGGAATTTAACATATTCGAACATTTTGGATATATTGGTACTTGGAAGCATGAACATACGGGTTATCAGGCTTTTGCTGAGGAAGAACTTTTTATTGGACCTAAATTTCAAGTTCCACTATGACAAAACACGTTCTGTTTTAGCTTTAAGGTTTCAGATGTGTCACCCCAAGATTAGTGGGCACCATTTTCTCTTCTTCCTCCCCTTATCCCGTCATCCCTGAGAGCAAACCTGACAGTAATGTCAGAAAAAAATAAAGTGTCTGTTACAACATATTTATTTTTATGATGATGCTCATTAATCAAAGCGTGAAGGTAAACAATCAAGAACATTATTTTCATGAAAGTGTCTGAAGATTGCAAAATTGGGTAATCTCTGCATTTTAACACTGTGCAATTGTTCATCCAAACACATAGTCCAAGTCACTGAAGTAATGCAACATGGTGAGCACTTTAACATACTTCAAGGCATTGAGGTATGTTACTGATTATGCTCTCTGGAGTTTAAAGCATTGTAAAAAGATGAGTTTTTAAAAGACTTTTAAAATCAATGAGTTCGGGCAGACATCACAGAAATTAAAAACACATTTGTGTATCAACAATCAGGCAGGAAAAAACTCACATGACCCCCTCCGCCAAGGCGGTCACCAACATGGTAAAGGAATGACCGGAAATAAAAGATATTTTAAAAAATAAGCATCGTGGCGCATGCCTGACAGTCTCTCTGTTGCAGACGTCGCCAGTCCATCATCCAGAGAAAGGTTATGTGCAATGTGTAGAGGTCTTCCCCGTTTGTTCCTATGTGTGTCTCACTGTGGTGTGTGCGCAGTGAGGAAATGACCTTATGATTTCTAACTTTCAGGCAATGCGATGGCCTTAAGTAGATTCGGAAATAACGTTGCACTGCCAAAAGGGATTATTATGCCCTTGTAAGAACAGCGTTCTTCAACCACCTTTTCAATCACTCGCCAGTGATCAGCTTACAGTTCTTTGTCTTGTGGTGGTCCGCTGTCCTCACACCTGTTAGGCCGTGGATGATCCAGTTGGAAGATCAATGGTGTCCTGGAAGCCAGATGAAGCTGGAGCTTTCTTGTAGTGTGACGCATGTAGCCAGGCACACGCTCTGCTATCTTGACAGCGGTGTGGGTGACTAGTAGGATCTGATATGGACCAGTCCAGCGCCTGCACTTCCAGTGTTTTCTCCTAAAGTCCCTGACCTGAATCCAGTCGCCAGGAACAAAGGACTGGAAGGTGGAAGTGGCTACCGTCTGTGAAACTTGAGAAAGCACAGTGGAGAGGTTTTGACAGTAAAACAACATCCTATCTTCACACAAACATGTGGAAGAAAGTGATCTTGGCAATATCCCCATGCCCAAATTAGGAGGTCTGCCAAACAGCACTTCAAAAGGACTGAGGTTTGCTCGTGTCCTTTGTCTCAATCTCATGTAAGAGAGAACCATAGGCAGAGCCTTCACAACACTTTTAATTTTAATTTCAAAGTCCCATTCTCACGTTCCAAGTCTCCATCACTCTGTGGGAGATATGCACAGTGTGTTTGTAGCCCAAAAACTTCATCTACAGAGGAATCACAACCATTCTATGGCCTTCAACAGCACAAGAACAAACAAACTTTTTTCTGTTTTTCCACAACACCAACAAAATGAAGCTTATGTCTTTCCTTCTGGAGTTTGCTATGTAAATGCAGTGGCTCTTTATTACCCTAGGTGCTTAATTACATGGAACTTCATCAAAATATCCAGCAAAATCAAAGAGAATTGATCTTCTGACTTCACCTGGTATACTAGCAGTGATCATCAGCTAAATATTCTGAATATTAAAAATGTGACATATGATGTTTGAGGAAGGCCTGTTTACAGGTCATTATTTCGATAGTTTCAGAATCCCCCAAAGAGTGCTTCAAAAATGGTCTAATCTGTGGAGGAAAAATTTCACAAAAAAATTTAAACACCATCCAAGGGGTTTTTCAGAATGTGGTCTTAGGAGTAATGCACCATTTATTAAACAAAGTACAACGTCTCTTTCGCATTGTCCAAAAGCCCCTATGGAGATATGAGCTCCCTTTTTTCCCATGCGGGCTAAAATTTTTTGGAACCCAATGTTACTTTATTCTGACATTCCTCTTTCTGGCGCAGGGTCCAACCCATGCGAAAATCCAGCAAAAAGTTTTAAAAAAAAAATTGTTCTAGTAACCAGGATCACATTAGAGAGAACCCCAAAAGAAAAAATTCTGACATAATTATGTGTCACTATGAAATTACCAAAAAGAACATAAAAAAAATCCAGTTTTTTTTTAACTGCAACTCAGTTCCATTAACAAAAAAACAATAAACTAAAACGCAAACGTCAGTTGTTGTGCAATTCATCAATCTAATAAATAATTTCCCACCCAATATGAAATCATGACTCTGATTCTTTATCAAAATAAATTCCTTACTTTTGGCAAATCTTGAGCTGTCAGCTAGCTTAATGGCACCAGGGAAAACTTTCATTAAAAAAATCACCAATGATTCTGCATGCAAAACTAATTCTTTAAACAATTTTTTGACTATTTCATTAACCTTTTAATAGTAAAACAAAAATCTAAATGTCTTTTTTTTTCATCCTTTTACTCAAATTATCAAAAAAAAAACCCAAACATTTTTTAACACAGGAAATCACTACAAGCCTTTTGAATCTATTGGGTCTTAAACAGTGTTAAAAATCAGGAGGGAGGTGCTGAGCATTACCATGAAAGCAAAGGCATGAAAAAAACCTGGTAGTAGGCAGAGTCATGCAGAACTAGCCTCTGATGGGCATCCATATTTTTGGGACCCACAGTTTCTTCATTCAAAACCCTCTTAGTGTACCTTAAACTGCAAAACTGTTAACACACCTACCTCAAAAACGAGCTGCTTCTTAATTCTCCTGAAAACTCAAGGTTTTAATCAATCTGGGATTTAAAAACATTATTCTAAACATGCATTATTATGTCATGCAACACAAAACAAATTCAGTCCAACAAAACAAACAAAACATCAAAGACAGACAAATGGCCAAATTTGAAGCTTCAAGAATTCAAAGAAATTTTTAACAATCTCTTTTCAAAATATGTTTTCTCAGCCATATATTTTAAAGCTCAATTTTGTTATGACAATCGTCAGGATCCTGTTTTACGATCAGTGCACATAGTCCAAAAAGATCTCAATCTATTTAGAAGCACAGCACCAGTTTTCTCTTAAATGAATCCAAATTTACTGATGCTGAAACCCTTTGCCAATTATTTATACTGTAACCCTGTAATAATAATAACTACAATCCTGAGAGTTACTGTTATAATTCTGTTTTTGTTTGGCTCAATTTGATCCCAGCTGTATTGAAGAATTTCTCTGCTCAGGTTAAATGCAAAGAAGTATTTTAAGCCGGCGTTGACATTTTTATGGCATACCCAAACAAACAAAAACTGCAGTGTTAACTTAACCAGAAATTAAGATAAGCTTGACTCCAAACTGAACTTTGTTCCCACATAGTGTTTCCAAAGGAGAACAGACATAATTTTCTTTTTTATGTGGGCTATTTCAATTTTGAGAGTTGGAGAGAAAATTAGAACTAGAACTCCTCTTTAATAATCTAAATGCTGTTAATGTTTCAATATTTTATTTCTTAGTAATCTGAAATTACCTTGTGTACCTTTGTATTCTTTTAATCTTTAAACCCTAAGAAATCAAACAAGGAGACAGGAGTTTGAGCCGCCTGTCCTCTTTTGTGTCAAGAGGGCCTTTATTTATTTTCTTTTTTTTTTTAATAAAGGATTTTACTTGTCTTTATTCCGTTATAAAGAATCCTAGCCTTGGCTCCAAAACAAAACTTTTCAGCCCCAATCTGTGTTCCCCAGAGTAGAAATTTTGAGTATTATAACTTTATGGATCCGTAAATCTATGGCTCACAGGCTTCAGGAGTCCAGGAACCTCAGGTTGAGTACTACTGCATTGAACAATGATGCTAGCTTTCTGAGATTGAAGGATTGGCTAAATATCTCCAGATCTAAGAGTGTGTTATTTCTGGCTTGGACAATAATCAGAATTTAAAAAAATTGCAATCACTAGTTCCCAGTTTCCTAATTTGCCCCACATCTATTTGCTCCAACCCCAGTTCATAAGAAGCTTCAGACAAACTTATGCTAAAAAAAAAAAAACAAAAAAAAAACACAGATCTGTTTTAAAAAAAAGAAAAAAGCATGCTTAAAGAATTTGGTACTGTGGTGGGAATAATTCCCACAGTTCTGGACGAAGGCCTTTTCTATGCAGTCTTTTGGGGAAACTGAGATTAGTTTAATTTTGTGTGTACCACTGTCCAATCAGAATTTTTCTCACACTCTGACACAAAAAAACCCAACATCTATCCAATCCTGCAATACAGGTTTTGCCAAAGGGATGTGTGGGACAGAGTCTCCTGTTTTAAAAAACTGCAGCTGGTGTGAGTTCAGACAAACAGCGAGCGCAGCTGTATTAGCATTACAATACAGCATAGAAATGGTTAGTTTTTTTCACAAGAAATGTGGAACCAAGCCTTGTCATATTCGTTGTCAGGACCCAAAGACACATGAGCAATACAGTTTAAATCAACAGATTGCATAAAATCAGAGGAGGGATTAACAGCTGATCTAACCTCCTCCAGCAACTGCTGTGAAAACAAGGAATTTTTAACTTTCCATACATAAGCATAATGTAATGCTTCTGTAGAAGACTGTATTGCAGTAAACACTGTTTCAGACTGAGTAGAGACCTTTACTCCCTCTGGAGTAGAGATTAATGTTATTCCAAGCTTGCACATGAGGTCTCTCCCATCAGATTAATGGGACACAGTTCTGAGAACAGAAAACAATTTTTGAAGGAAAACCCCTCAGGTGTTACACATGCGATGGGTTTTGTAACATGTTCCTTCGTAGTCTGCCCTGATGCTGACATAGAGAAAACATAGTTTCCACTGAGTTTAGGAGGTGTTGGAAACTCATCCACCTTAACGACAGAGGAAGCTGCTCCTGAGTCTACCATGAATGATATTTTCTTCCCTGAGACCATAAGATCAAACATTGGAAAAGCTTTATATGCCTCTGAGGTAAACTGAGCATAGGTTGGAGTGTAATTCTCAAACTTCTGTTCCGAAACTGAAATAGCATGTTGTAATTTAGTCAAGTCATGATTACAGTCATTGCAAAGCAGATCTTCATTGCGAGAAGCAGGAAAAGAAGGAGAGGTAGTTTGGATTTGTGTGTGGGTATGTGTGTGTGTATGCAGGTGGGAAATGGGAGGAGTAGAGAGAGTGTGTGGAGCAGATGTGTGTGTGTCAGAGAGGTGTGGTGCGGTACTGCTTTGACGAGACGGCTGTCGCTGTGGTGGCCCAGCTTCCCCTTTATGACTGGTCAATCAGCCTTGTAAGGTGGAGCAGTGGTTGGATGGGGGCAGTCATCTTGCCAATGCCCTTTCTGGCCGCAATTGTAACAGGCCCAAGGGTCTCTGCCATGTCCACCACGTCCCTGTCCTTTCCATCTTTCTTCTGTTCGTCGGCCATGAGTTGAGCATGTCTGGCATATCTGTGAATATCAGAGAGGCGAGGTTGTTCTGCCCAGCCCACATATGTAGCTTTGAAAGGCTGTGCCACATGTGAAAGCAGTCCTTTTATAACAACATCACAGACCAGAGACTCCCATACCCCTGATTATTGGACCACGTCAGTGGGTTTTTTGTACACCACTGTACCTTGTCACAAATTCAGTCACTCTTTCAATGAAAGCATCTGTAGTTTCATCAGCTTGCTGCTTGCAGGTGTAGATGGTAGTCATGTTGATCTTCTTAGGAAATTCTTTCTTTATGGCATCTGTTAGAACAATAACAGCATTCTTATAAGTGTCATTTGCAATGTTGTCCCATGCTTCATGTCTCAGACGTACGTTTACATCAGGGAGCTTGTCCTGGATCTTGGCAATGTCAGAAGCAGCCATTTTACATGCCAAGATTCTGCGTGTTTCAGCACCAGTGGGACGGTATTCCCTGCAAAAGGCTGTGAATTCATTGGAGAACACTTCACCTGACTGAGCTATGTCAGGGAGAAGTTTGGCAAACTCATCAATGTCCTGGGAAGTGCATGATCGGAAAACCAGGTGAGGTCCATCAGGACGCATTACTTCAACCATAGGTGCAGTGATAGTGTGTCCATGAGTCTTCTGTCTGGTATGCATAGATAGGGGGCTGGAATTCGGTCCTGGCAGTGAAACAGAAGAGCCAGAGGTGCTGTGAAGTTCAGCAGATGTTGCTTGGGAGCTCTCTTCCTTCAGTGAGTGTTGTTGCTGTGGGTCTGCAGACGTAGCTGATTTTGGAGAGGCTGTTGGTTTAGCAGAGGAGGTGCTGTTAGGGTGCTGTCTGCGCTCTCTATATATCGGGTGAAGACACCAGTGTCCAGGTCCTGGTCCACCACAGCTGCCAGAGTCGCCAAAGCTCGCACATCAGGGTATAAAGAACGAGAAACAGAAGAGGAATTAACAGGGGTGTTGGATGTTGCAAAAGTACTGTAAGGGGGTGGATTATGAACGTGTATGCTTGCTTCAGATTTTTCAGTAGAGTTTTCAAGAATAGGAGCAGAAATAGAGCAATTGTCCTGTCGTCCACATATATCTTTACTGTCATCCTGACTACCTGCCATTAGTTTAGAATATTTCTTTCTCTGACGCTTCTCAGCTTCCTCTTTCCAACATTGTAAGCATGCCTTATGTTTGTTCAAAGTCTGGAAATCTTTTTGATAAACTCTCTTTTGTCCTTCTAATTTTATCTCTCTCTGTTGTTTATAGCCACCTCAATTTTTTTTTAGAATAAAAAGATTGAACGAACCATCGGCAGGAAAATAAAATTTTTTAACCCATTCATTAATGTACTCTGTGCTTTTTGGTCCATATTTTTTTACCATGTTGTCAAACATTTCTCCCTGAGAAGGAGGTGTCTCCTTAGAACTCGTCAGACCCATTACGCACCGGTTAATGGGGGAATATTCCTTAAAACCTGTAGACGTCTCCACAGGAGTTCAAGACTTTCTGGCACCTTGATAGCCTTCCTTCCAGCCAAGTAGTCAGGAGAGCCTTATTCAATCACCTAAGGGCTCCTAATAAATTGGCCAGAAGAGCCTCACTCAACCACACAAAGGGAGGGGACTCTACCAGTGAGCTACTGATCAGTGCACAGTCATAACCACCAAGGGAGAGGACATGCACCGAAGCGTTGCTCAACCGCACACAGCGACGTCCTTTACGCTCTAGCTTCTAAGGTGGAACAATCCTATAACACTCACACCCTCGTCCTCAGTAGAAAAGTTTTATAAATTTAAGCTTTCAATTTAATTTGTAGGACCTTTTCAATTTGGTAGAAATTTAAAATGTTGAATCTGGATATTTTGTTCTAAATTGTCAGTCAGTCAGTCAGTCAGTCATTTTCTACCGCTTATTCCATAGTGGGTCACGGGGGAGCTGGTGCCTATCTCCAGCAGTCTCTGGGCGAGAGGCGGGGTACACCCTGGACAGGTCGCCAGTCCATCGCAGGGCAACACACAAACAACCATGCACACACTCATTCATACACCTAAGGGCAATTTAGAGTGACCAATTAACCTAACAGGCATGTCTTTGGACTGTGGGAGGAAGCCGGAGTACCCGGTGAGAACCCACGCATGCACGGGGAGAACATGCAAACTCCATGCAGAAAGACCCCCGGCCGGGAATCGAATGTTCTAAATTGTTTTTAGGTTTAAATCCAAGCTTGGTAAAACAAATAATGATAGTAATTATTAAATTATGCTGATTCAGGATCTCACCGTCTCTGACAAAAAATAAATCAGGTTCTTTCTGGATTCCAGTGCTGAGTTTCCAAGAACCTCGACGCAGAAGTCCTCCTTTCCTGTAACAGTAAATCGGGGTATGAGACAACAAAACTCTTCCAAGGCTGGCCTAGCACTTCTCCGTCGATGTCCTCAGAGGAATTCAGTCAAGGAATCCTGTCAGCAACGCCAAATTGTTGTAGAAAAATTGTATTTTCTAAAGAAAGAGAACGATGATAACCATTCAATCAGCTTTATTAATTTAGTGATAGCTTAAATATAGCCTTTAATGGTATCTTAGACTCAATTGGCTTTACTCAAAACATTAACAAACCTACCCACGTTTGTCTTCATTCTCTGGACCTTGTGCTGACATATGGCATTGAGTGTAAAGACATAACAATATTTTCTCACAACCCTGTGCTGACCATTTTTTAATAACCTTTGAGTTTAATTTAACAGAGTACTCCACACCTGAAAGAAAATTTCATTATAGTAGATCATTATCAGACAATGCTGTAACAACCTTTAAAGAATCTGTTTCTACTTTTAATTTCCTCATTATCACAGAAAAAACACAGTGGAGGGCAATAATTTTTTTTTTCCCCTTCAAAAATTGATTCTCTTGTTCAGAGTGTTACTTCATCATTGCGTGGTGCATTAGACAATGCAGGCTCCTTGAAAAAGAAGGTAATTATTCATAGGAGGCAGGCTCCCTGGGTTTTATTCAGAGCTGCATACTTTAAAGCACAATGTTAGAAAAAATTTGGAGCGAAAATGGCGCTCTACACACCTAGAGGATTCCTACTTAATCTGGAAAAATAGCCTACTGTTGTATAAAAAGACACTTCACCAAGCTAGAACAGCTTTTTTCATCCTTAATAGAAGAGAACAAGAATAATCCTAGGTTTCTCTTTAGTACAGTTGCTAAACTTACCGAGTCATAGCTCTGTTGAGCCATCCATTCCCATAGCTCTCAGCAGTCATGACTTTTTTGGGGATTCTTCCAAAATAAAATTTGATTCTATTTTAAGAAGAAAATCTTTGACAATACTCCCGAAGTTGATTACTTCATCCTCAGCAAGTGAGACAACATTGGAAGTAACTGTAAACCTGATCTTGTTTTTTA
>JAHHUM010002572.1:0-13308 GCA_036173005.1 Crenichthys baileyi
GGTTAACCGGGGTGTCTGAAGGTGGAGGGTTGGTGGTGGAGGAGCTGCCTCATGGATCTCTGCAGGGAGTGACCCATTGTCTCGAATGGTTGCTATTACTGGAGGTCTGGAGGGAAGAAGCTCTGAAGGTACTAGACCAATAAGATCTTTATATTGAAACTGAGTTAAAAGGATTTAGACTGAGCTCAGCAAGTGCCCAAAAACGAGATAAACTACAGATAGTACATAGAACAAAGAACTAGCGTTGTATACAAGCTCTTTAAAAAATCTGTATTACATAGACATAAACATGAGGAAATTCATTTGTGCTGCAGCAGGATGGGGTGCTACCTTTGCTTTGATGCAAGGATTTGACATTTTTTCCTATTTAAAGATTAACTGGGAATAGGAATTCATTATTCTGTGAGTGGCTTCAAGTGGTTAGATAATTATTAGCTAAAATAATCAGAAAGTAGATCATGCTGTCAGTTTCACTTTCAGTTTTAAGTGTCCCACACACAAGTATCTATGTCAGCCTTAGTATATCTGATAAAATTTGTATTCAGAGGTTCCCCTGCATTGGGTTTGCTTCCTCCCATAAACTGGCAGTGTAATCCATGTAAAGTTATTGGTTCGGTCCCATTTTGTACATTGCTGATCAGTTTTGGTGCCTCTCTTTATCTTCAGGTCATCCCTCCTATTGCCAAACTTGCCCGCCTGTCCTGTGTCTTCCTCTGTTCCAGTGATCTGTTCCTGGAGAGACCTGTTCAGAGACTGACTTGGGCTCTGTTCCGACTGCTCACCAGGTGAAAACTTGGAAAACTTCCACACTATGAACCTAAAATAGTACAGAGATCTCTTAATAAACATTTATTTATTTATTTGCTTTTAGGGAGTCCAGATTGGACTCTTTGGACCTGGATGTGCCTCCTCCAGGTCTTGCCTCCTTCCAAGACCTGTACACAGCCCTTTTGGCCCAGTATGAAGCTGTGTCTTTTGGAGACAGGCTCTTTGGCTGTTGGGTTCTCTTGCCTCTGCAGAGGAGGTACAGCGCCTCCATGAGGCTGGCTGTTTTCGGAGAACATGTGGGAATGCTGAGATCCCTGGGTGTCACTCTGGAGCAGGTATTGTCATCAGCTGCTTTTTAAATATGATATTAAAAAACCTTCTTCTTAACCTGACTTAAAGTTTTATCTCTTGATCTGAAGTTGTCCGTCCCCATCGAGCGGTTCACCTCGCCGCCTGAAGACTCCCTCCCTCTTCTTCGTCTGTACTTTCGCGCTTTGGTGACGGGAACCCTGAAGTTATCCTGGTGTCCCATCTTATATGTGGTTGCCTTGTCTCACATCAACTCCTTCATCTTCTCTCAGGATGCTGCGGTGCAGGTACAGCACTGTTTAGTCTCTTCATGAATAAATGTGGGATGAAATAAAAGGTAACATGTTAAAGTAGTGTCACCAGATGCTGTAGTATTTAACTGGGTTATTTTTACAAGCCATAGTGAGGTGTGCAACAAAGAGTGAACTGTGTAATTACTGCTGCTGCAGTGAAAGAGACTGGATCAGACCTCAGGGATTTTACATGATGTCATCAAATTAAAAACTCACCAAGCACAACATTTAGATTAGTTTATGAGTTTTCATTTCCTTCCTCCTGTTGTTGGTAACAACTTCATTATCTCCTGACATTCGGGCCGTGACACTCAGCTGGTTTCCTGGATCACTGCTTTATCTCAATTGAAAGGTTTGGTAAGTTGTAGGTTCTCCAACAAGCATCAAAACTATTCCCAAATCAGACAGAAACATCCTTTAAAGCCATAAATAGATCTGTACAAACAGTAAAGATTCCAAAAAGAAAGAGATTAGCTGTGGTTCGGAAAAAATGAAACAAACAAGCATAGACTGAAATGACAGTCATTTCAGCAAAGGTAATGTAAAAGTGATGTATTTCATTGAGAGCAGTGGCGGTTTTCGATTTACCTGAGGAAGAAGCTGTGATAATGCAGTGTCATATGAAGGGTGAGAGGTTCTGTCCAGGAGTGATAACACTTTGCTTTGCACCCGTCTGTCTCAGATAGATCTGGCCTCATTGGTCGGTTTGTCTCGTTACTATCTTTTCAGCAGCAGAGACATTCGTTTGTAAATTACTGATGAATCCACAGCAACCACTGTTGTAAAAACTGTTAGCAAAAATTTTTATACCCCAGGAACTTTTAAAAATTTTGTCCTATTATAACTACAAATTTCAGTGTGTTTTAGAGTTTCTGTGACAGACCAATGCAAAGCAGAGCATTAATGTGAAGTGAAAGGAAAACATTACATGCTTTTTAATTTTTTTACAGTAAAAAGACTCTGAAAAGTTCGGTGCTGATTTTTATTTATCAGTTACAGCCGCAGGTCCTTTTATGCATGTCTCTACCAGCTTTGCATATTTACTGACTGAAACTGATGCCCTCTCTTCTTGGCCATTCTAACACATAACTATGAATATGTATGTTGAGGGTTGTTGTCCTGCTGGAAGGTGAACCCCTGCCCCAGTATCTAGGTCTTTTGCAGCCTTGAACAAGCTCTCCTCCAGAGTCTCCCTGTATTACTAAGTCTGTCTTCCAATCAACTCCATCCAGCTCTCCTTTCCCTGGTGAAAAAAACCCCATCCACACAGCATGATGCTGCCAGCACCATGTCTCACCAGTGGCAATGCTTTGTTCAGGGTGATATTCACATAGCATTCTGCATGCAGGCCACAAAGTTCAGTTTAGGTCTCATCTGACCAGAGGTCTTTCTTCCCTTTCATGTAGCCAGATTTGCAAAGTGCAGGACTAATAGTTGTTACGGAGTTCCCCACCTGAACTCTGGATCTCAGCGGCTCCTCTAAAGGAGATCTCGCGACTGCTTCTCTGATTAATGTTCTCCTAGCCAGGCCTGTCAGTTTAGGTGGACGGACATATTGGTAGGTTTGCAGTTGTACCATACTCTTTCCTAAACAGAGCTGTGTGAGATGTTCAAAGCCCAGGTTATTGTTTTAGAACCTAACCCTGCTTTAAACGTCTCCACAACCCTCATGTTCTGCTGTGGTCTTCATGATGCTGTTTGTTCTCTAATGTTCTTTAACAAACCTCGGAGGCTTTCACCGAACATCTGGATTCATAGTAATGCATTTTGTTGGATTGGATTTTATTTAGGGGAATCAGAGTAAAGTGGGATGAAAAGAACACATTTCGGGTTTTTATTTGTAAAATCTATGAAAACTGTACATAATTTCCTTCGCGCGGTGATCTGTCACATAAAAATAATAAAATATTTTGAAGTTTGTGATTGTAATGGTGATAAAATGTGGTAAAATGTAAGGGTTATGGATATTTTATGCTAGGAACTGTATTGTAGCCCATCAGCTCACTCTGCTGCTACTGTAACAGCCGTGCTTTTATTTTTATTAAGCCATGAAACAGGCTGTGTGTTTCCCACATTAGAATTTGACCCACAGTTCTGAAAGTTATAATGATGACACTTCATTGTGTTGACTTGGAGTGAAACCTTTTTTTTCCAGGAGGTTGAAGCAGATCGACTGAGTATGCTGAGGAAAATCTACTACCTGACTGATGAGGTACTCCTACACTTTCTGCACTCACTGCTGGTCTTGTTTTTATTCACTCTTCCTGTCTCTGCTCATTCTGTGCTTTTACATGTTCATTGATTTCATTGACTCTGTCCCTGTGCACTCTCTCCTCCGTTCAGGAAAACGAGTCCGTTTCAGTGTTTTTCAGCTTGTTGACCTCAGTTCTTATTTCTTTCAGTTCGCTGAACTGATTCTTGCTGTATGGATATCACAGCTTAGTTTGAAACTGTTATTCCTCACTGTTGCCTGTTTAATGCATACATTTTGTTTGCTGATCCCATCTTTAGATTGAGTTCTGCAGTACACTCATACAGACACATTCCAGTGAATATTATCAAGAAGTTCATTTATTTCAGTAATTCAGTTCAAAAAATAAGTGAGTATATTGTATAAATTCACTGCATAGAGTGATGTATTTTAAGTATTTTCTTCTGTTAATTCTGATGATTATGGCTTACAGATAATAAAAACCTAAATGACTAATACAGGAAATTAAATAAGAGCAGTAAGAAAGGATTTTCTAAGAGAAATGTTGTGGTATGTTGTGACCTAAACAATCATGGATAAAGACAGCCATTGACACGCTCCACAAGTAGGAGAAACCACAAATGACCATTGCTAAAGAAGGTGGGTGTTCACAGAGTGCTCTATCCAATCATATTAATGGAAAGTTGAGTGGAAGAAAAAAGTGGAGCAGAAAAATGTGCCTAAGCAACAGAGATCACCTCAGCCACATCACACATAGACGCATCCAGGGCATGGGCTACAACTGTCACATTCCTGGTGTTAAGCTAATTCTGGACTGGACACAAAGTCAGAAGCACCTTTCTTTGACCAAAGAGATAAAGGGCTCGACTGTTGCTGAGTGGTCCAAAGTCCTCTTTTTTTTTTTTAGATGAAGTACATCTTTACATTTCATTTCGAAATCAAGGTCCATTTCTGTATTTAAAATACTTTTTTATTGGTCTTATGTAGTATTTTAATTTTTTAAGAAAGAAAATATTATGTTTTCGTTAGCTGTAATGCATATTTAACAAAATTAACAAAAATAAACACTTGAAATTCACCACTCAGTGTGTGATCAATTAATGAGTTTTCACTTTTTTAACTGAATTACTGAAAGAGCCTAACTTTGCAATGACATTTTTAATTTATTTAGATGCACCTAATTTGGCTCAAATTAAGCATTAACCCGGCATTGTTCTTCCAGCTCCACCATAACATCACAGTAAGTCCTGTCGTAATTACATTTAGTGACTGACTGAAAGAATTTATTTGTCCCAGATGGCTTCAGTCCTCACAGCAGGCTCAGTATTTTATGAAATCAGATCCAAACCACATTAGGAGGCTGTTTGAAAAGCTTTTTGAAACGGGAACGAACGGTAACTCCGCTGACATAATGCTCATCAACTTTAGGCCTACTGAAGTCTTTGTCCTTCACTCCTGTACCTCTGGATAAAATGCCTGTGGCTTGGTTTGGATCTTATCCATTCCACAAGGTGTCCTTGCTTAAAACACAGAATCTTGGTTCTCACTGATGTTTTCGAGTGTTTCTATGGGGAGCAGGAGCAGTGTGGAAAAAACTTTTCTATGTGTCTGTTTGACTGAAGTGATTTGTAAAGCCCCTTTGAGTCTTCATTGAGACTAAAATCATGCAACATCATTGGAGACAGCTCAGAGGAGAGGGCTTTGTAGGGCCCTCTGCAGAAGGACACTGAGGACAAACAGCAAAATGAAACAACTCTGAGGACTCTGGACAAGTTAGAAGACAGTCAGCTCTGGTGAAGGAGGTTGATGACAGACATTCAGAAATAAGGTTGAGTAAAAAGACGCTGAAGTCTGTTTTTTGAACCATGTGATTTTCCTACAATCTGAACAAATGTCATCCAGATTGAAGTTTAATTTTCTATGTCAGACTCCATCAGGTCTGCTTTCATTCCCACTTTTAAATAATCTACATGGCTTTGAGTACTCACTGGCATCCAAAATTTGCATATGTCTTTTGGTCAGGAGTTACAGGTTTTACCATTTTGTTTGCATAGTTATGTGCTGAGATCCATTTAGTTATGTTTGCATTCATTATGTTATTGAATTTAAGTGTTCTAAATATTTGTTTATACCTATATTCAACAGTATAGATAATCTCTTTTTTTCATTTTTTTTGTACAAGCTAATTTAAGCACAGTTTCAGTTTTGGTTGACAATTAACATTCCTTATAAACTGCTAACTCATACAGCAAGGATAATAACTGTTGAAGACATCAGTAAATATATTTCTAAGGAAGCTATTGGTGTGAAGTTAGATGTCGGTAACAACCAAAGTAATCCACACATGCAAAGAAATCAAAGCAGAGCTTCGAGACATCTCCTGTTTTTTGAAACTAGTTGGATACATTGCTCAGGTGTGATTTTAAGCCCAGTCTTCCACACCAACTAATTTCGAACATTGAAGGGTCTGAGGGTTCTTTCTGTAGATTTTCAATTGGACTGGGTTACCGAGTAGGCATTTCTTCCGTCAGTTTTATTAGGTCCCGTACCATATGTAGAAAAACATCATTGACGTATGTTTTAGGCCATTGTCACGTTGGAATAAAAAGCAACAAGCCGGACGTACTTGTGTGTCTTGACTGCTTTAGGTTTTCTTTCAAAATATTCACATTAACTTTTTACTTTTATGATTCTTTTATTATGATTCCTTTTATGTTTCACCTTTGGGATTGTGTTCCTTGGGTTTTGGGCCTCGCCTTCTTTCTCCAAAACAAAAGCAGCCTCTTTATGGCAAAAAGATTCAGTCTCATTTATCTTACAAAAGGAAAAGCTTCCAGTATACATAATCTTTCTCCATGGCGTCCTTAACATACTTGAGTATGGATTAAATCTGTCTTGTCCCCAGAAGGGAGGTTTTTTTTGGTCTGCAAGATTGGAGTCCATCTCTTGATGAGATTTAGTGGTAGCCTTCTTTCAGACATTTTCTTCAACAGTGGAGGCTTGCGCAGTGATCATGCATAGAGGTCATGCTAGTTGAGTACATGTTAATAGCCTGATTAGAAATATATTTCCTAAGAAAAATACTTATTTTCCCTTGTGTATGATTTAACATTTTGTAGTACATGCTAATTATAGTGCACAACTTGGAGTAAAAATTAAATTGGTTATACTTGTCCATGATATCTTCACAGTTACAAGATGCTAATTTCAGAAGCTCACTCTAAGGCACAGTCCTGTTCTCCCTCCTCCCCCTGCAGTGAGATAGTTAAAACAAACTCCTGCTGCTTTTCTCACATCCTTCTCATTCTCGGCGTTTCATTTCCAGGTGTTGAGGAACCACTTGCTGCTTTTCCGTCTGCCCAGACAGCACCTACAGCTCGGCTTTGACATGTATGAACAGCTGCCCCCCATCAGGGCGAAGCGTTTAGAGACGTTCTTGGTCTGAAGGATGACAAAGGAGACTGAGTGGACTAAAACCAGTGACATAAGGGGATTTTAATACAGAAAAGCATACAAAGAAAAGACAGAACGAAACTGTAAGCAAGTGAAATTGAAGAAAAGAAATGCTAAGAGTTGGTAGGAGGGAAAGTTGGCAGTGGAAGATGGTATAATGTACCTTCGCCCAGGAAATGGCAGTCACAGAAATCTTTCTGTGTCTTGTTCCAGCAGCCAAACAAGAGGGAAATCAAATCTGAGCTGGGCTCAGCCAGCTGTACAAATAATTCACTGAACTCAAAAAAAAAAAATCCTTTTCAGCGACAGCCAAAAGTTAAATACAAATGCTGAGAAATGAAATACCGATGGGACAAGGCTGATGTCCTGCAGTCCTCGTCTCTGTGTGACTTCAGCTTTTTGCCAAAGTGTTTCTTGTGCTTGAAAAACAGCCGAGGACAGTTGTTGGCATCTGAGAGGAAAAGACAGACATCCTACTCTACATGTGCCTGCAATGTTATTGTTATCTGAGAATAAAATGTCACTCTATGATGATGATGTGAGCTTTTGCTTTATCCTCTAGTTGTGCTACAATATTATTAAACACATTAATTTGAATAGAAACCAGAGCGAAAACTAGCAGAGGAAAAATCCAAACCACTGACCTGTTGGAGGAGTTTACACGTGGAACACAGCTGATTCTATCTCGTTCTAAACTGCAGCTCAGACGTGGAAAATGCCCATGAGGCTTCAGCTTGTATTGTGTTCGTGTGTTTGATTAAACAAGCTAAATTCCGTCGGATTACACCATATTACCATCGTATCACAGAACAACAAAGCAAACACCTACTTTGAGGCTATTTTATATTCAGTTTAGGCATTAACGCTTAATGCCTCTGGTGCTTCATGAAGATTAAAAGATCCACACATAAACCAATCTGATGAAGTATGGAGGACCAATGCTGCCTCAATCAGGTTTAAATATATGGCACAATAAAATAATTACTATGCCAACAAAAATGACCAAACACTAAATGAATAATTCTAGGTCTATTATATGGTGTAAAGTAATATCAATGTTTTCATTTCGAACTTTCGAACAATTTTTTTACTTGCTTCTTAATTTTCAATTGTATTCATTTTTATAGTTATTCTGTTTTTCTTTCATCATAGTTTTTTCCATTTGTGTATTTATTTCTTTAATTTTCCTTACATTTTTTTTTCTATTTTGATCTTCCTAAAATTACTTTCCTTAATACTGTATATCTTCACATGCATCTTTATCCCCATTACTTAAATATAAATAAATAAATCATTTTAGGAAAAGAAAAATAAATAAATGAATAGAACGTTATATAATTTTATGGCACATTTAACATGTCTAGTATTATTTAAACTTTTTGTTGTTTTTGTTCCATTTGTTGGCATATTAATTACATTATTGAGCCATTTTTTTATTACTGTTTATCTTCATGATTAGTAGAGCTTTGTTTCTTTAAAAAAAAGATGTTCATATGTTTTTCAGAAAACTCTAGCATAGTTGTGACAAACTTTTTTTTATTTTTTACTAAGAAATCAAACAATGGCATCAAAGCCTCTTACGTGTAAACACAAATAGTCGTTATGACTGTTTTGTGTGGTTTTATTTAGTATTGGTATGTGAACAGTAAAAATTGTAAAACAAAAGCTTTTTAAACATGCTTGTAAAACACTACCAAACAAGTTATTAGCCTCATAACGCAGTACTTAAAAAAGTGACTTTTCTGACTGGACTTGTTCTCTATTTTTCCTTCAGACAGCAGGTCGATTTTCACTTATTCATGAATGCTTGGCATATAAATAAGTGTTGTTTTTATGTTCTAGACTCTCCTGTGTAATTATTTTGTATCTAATAAGCTGGTTGAAGACAAAGACTCCTCCTGTGGATACTAATGATCACAAGCTTCACTCCACATCTGGTCCCAATTTTGCCTCATAAATTGGGGGAAACATGTAAAACTGGTCCACAGACAATAGGTGAGGAATCTGCTTGAGGCCTATTTTAACTTAATTCCCAAAGGGACCTAGTGTAAATCATAAGAAGTTATCTACTAAGAACTCCTCACTTACATGGTTGTATTGGTTCATATACAAATGTGTTGCCAAACATTTATTTAAGATCTTTAAAACCCCAAAATATTACAAAGGGTTTTAATTTCTCGCAAATGCAATTAGACTTCAGTTTATGGAGATAATATTTTCTCATAAGTTAGCATCAAAGGGGGCATTGTGGTGTTAAGAGTTTTTTTTTATGGTATAAAAGATTTAGTGGATGTCTGCACATTCAGAATATATTGCATGTTTTTCTTTTCCGGTAACCAGTAAATAACGGGGATGCATGTGAGTAATTAACTACCCATAACCCTAAGGTTTCCAACTCCATTCGTCAAGGGCCAGCAACTTTTACTTGTGCAGTTGCTTCCATCCACATGACTTCAGTAATTGGGCCATTAGCAGGACTCTGCAGAACTTGATGAATGGTAGGGCCTCAAATTAGGCATTTAATTGCGATATGCTGGACCAGTGAAACATCTAAAATTGCAGAACACTGAATGGAGTTTGAGATTCTTCTTCTTCACCCATGCCTGAAGTCGAGTTGCAGGGGTATCAGGTCCAGTAGGGAGACCCAAACTTCCCTTTTCCCAGCCACAATCTCCAGCTCCAAGGGGATTCCAAGGTGTTCCAAGGCTAGAAGGGATATTAAATCAATAACAGAGACACTAACAGAGACAAAACAAAAAGCTGCTGCTGGAAGTTTTAAACTCTGCTAACATGGAGAGTACATGCAGAAAAAAAAACATATCTTTAAAACCCTCTTTAGCCAGCAAGACAAACACAATAGCTTTGTTAGGTGGTACTTTCCCTACGAGGCAGACGGACAGGAAAAAACGAAATGCTGAAGGACGCCAAAGGCTATCTATGCTAACGCTACAAGCTAAGACCAAGACACTGATGTTTGAGAGCAACTTGAAAAGATTGGTCAAGCTCCTCCATCTGCAGCAGTGAAGTGGTAAACCCTCTAGATGACATAAGCTAACGCTATCTGTTTACCTATTAGCTTCATGTACAGGAACGGCCCAATAATAGAGTTCTGTCACACTTCTGACGGCTCCATTCTATGAATTAACGCGCGAAACTGTTAATCAGCTCCGCTCAGTCGGCTACTAAATAGTGAAGCAACAAAACAAAACAGTGCACCCTCAGTCTGTCCCCCTCCATTACTCTGACGTTTAGTTTTAAAATCATTGGAGGCCAATGTGGCTAATAATACCACATTTTAAGGTGAAGCCAGACTGAAAATGAAAGAGCAGAAAAAAAGCAGGAACCTCAAGCAACCTACCCTGCTGCTGTAGTTCATCACTAAAAATAAATTTCAGCTTAATTACCGGAAAGACAGAAACTGTACAGGGCTGCTGCTGAATACATTTGCATGGACCAGGACCTTCCTTTACATTGTGAAAAATTAGTTTTGTATGCACCAGATCCATGTTTGTTTTAAAAAAACACTTTATTTTAGTTTAGAATGATCCTTTATTTGTTCCTAAGAAGGAGCATTTATTTGGTCAACAGCAAATTGACACACAGTACACAGTGGCACACTAAATATCAGCAATTATAGTAAAATAAAATTAGCTGCACAAGTGAATCAAGTGATTGACCAACATGGAGTAGTGCATGATGGTCCATGGAACAACTACTAGTCTTGCACTCTACAAATCTGGCCACAAGCCATGTAAGGGTCAGACAAGGTCCAAACCGAACCTTCTAGCCTGCATGTAAAAAACTAACACCGCACATCACCCTAAACACAGTATTACCGTTGATGAAACATGGTGGTGGCCGCATGATGCTGTGTGGATGTTTTTCTTCAGCAGGGAAAGAAGAGCTGGTCAAAGTTGATAGGAAAATTGACTTATCGATACAGGGAAACCACGAGGAGAACGTGTTAAAGGCCACATAACACTTAGATACTGGGGCAGGGGTTCACTTTCCAGCAGGACAACAACCCCAAACATAGACCAATACCAATGGCCAAGAAGAGAGGGCAAACATTTCAACGCTGGTAGACACATGCCCAAAATACTTTTGGCTATAACTGGAACAAAAGATGGTTCTACAGAGTGTTGGCTGCAAGGGTTGAATATGCATTAAATGGACACCACATTTATATATTTTATTAGTAAAAATGTAAAGTCCCGAGTTATCATTTTCCTTCCACTTCACAGTCATGTTCTATGTTGTGTTGGTCTATTACATAAAAACCCAATAAAACAGAAAAAAACCTCCCTGAATAAATACCTGTGTGATTAAACCTTCTAATAAAGATGTGGGATAATTGGCAGATAATTAGCTGCATCCCTGTGTTGCCTAGGGTAAAGTAGCAGGAAAGAATCAATATCCTCAGTGATGATTTCTCAAATTAAAGTCGCTAATTGGGATCATCCTCAGGTCGGTGACGGCAATTTGAGATGAAACCTATAAGAGTTTCATTATGGAACACCCGCCTATGTTCATTTCAGACACAGCATGTTCAAAGAATGATAGTTGTGTTTACAGTAAGTCAGCTGAGGCCAAAAGAGGAGTTCCAATGAGCTACATGGAGAACAGCTGCCGTCAGATCAGTTGTGTTCGATCAGTTGAGTATTAAAGACCACCACAAGCTTGTTTTGGTGGCATGACAGTTTAAACCATAGCCAACAGGCAGTGACGTCAGTCCTGGATTAAATCTCTGTTAGCGGATCTTTGGGTATCCCTGCTGAGCTCAGACAGCTAATAACTCAGCTCCATAAATTCTGCATTAACACAGACAAGTGCTATGCAATGGATGTGCCATGTTTCCCATCTGTAGCAAATCAAGATATGGAAAAGAAAACAGCACCCCAGTGTGCGACTCATGACAACCGAGAACCCAGACAAGACAAAAGGCCCAGAAATGTCTGTCCTCTAGGAGACAGAAAGCTGGCTGGAGCCCAAGGAGGTAAGGCACCAATTAATCTCAAAAGCAGGGTTAAATGTTTGAGGACATCATTCAGATTAGAGTTTTTAGGATGATTTATTACATGTAAGATCCTCCCCTGTCGCATTTATTCTCATTTACTGCTCTGCAGTCAGATAGGGTTAATTTACTGTGGTGAACCTAATGCTATCAGGGGTCCTACACATTTTTCATGCCCAAATGCTTTACTCTTCTAGACTCATATTTCCAGAGTTTTCAGTTCAGCTTGAAATCTGGAATCTGGGAAAGAAAAGACACTATACAGACCTATTCAATGAATTTATTTTATTACTCACTTAGTAAATCACATTATATATGTATATATACACAGTCAGATGTTTTCAAGCCTTTATTTCCGTTAATCCTGATGGTTTTCTGCTTATGGTTAATAAAAACATGACATTTACCATTAGAAAATTACATCAGACCAATAAAAACATTTTAATACATAATTGTGGGCTTAATGAAAAGTATTTTTAATACCAGCTTTAAGGTGGTTATTTTTAAAAGGTACTTTAATCTGACAAACAAACTTCATCAGAACAAACATTCTAATTTGCTGGATGGACGGACGGACGGACGGACAGATGGATGGATTGCTCCCTTCATTACAGAGATTCCTTATTTTTTCCTGGCTGTGTAGGAACCCTGAGAGTCAGCCCTTTCTTGGTGTCCCATCCAGGGTTTAGTTTTTAATAGGTCACCTAGGTCATTACAACAACACTGTATCTATAATTAAACTCAGAGATGTAATTTAAAGAAATTCATCAGAAGACAGAATTTGTCAAGGCAATATGTATATATATATTATATTTTTATATATATATTTTTTCCAGTAAAAACAATTTTCTGTCAATTTGTCCAGGACTCCCGTTGGGAGCAAAACACAGAACAGAAGAGCAGCATCCACATTTTATGCCTACAGATTAAGTTTTGCAGCTGCTGGTGTCACAGAAGATCCGTGTGCAATGAAAAACCTTCTTCTGATTAAGAACATATTTGATCTGCTGGAGCATGTGGCAGTAGAACAGCTCATCTGTGCAAATAAACGTCCAAAGATAAATATTTCACAGCTCAATATTCAGGAAAAAGACTTTAAATAGAATTTTCAATTCAATTCAGTTTATTTATATAGCGCCAATTCACAACACATGTCGTCTCAAGGCACTTCACAAAAGTCAGGTACATACATTCCAATTAATCTTAATCATTGAACAGTGCAGTCAGATTCTGTTTTTTTTATTTAAATTTGGGTAAAA
>JAHHUM010002573.1:0-12698 GCA_036173005.1 Crenichthys baileyi
AAAATGTATTCTATGCTGCCTGATAATTTTACCTATTGGAAGCATATATATAGTAAAGAGAATTGGCCCAAGTACTGAACCCAGTGGCACTCCACAATAAACCCTGGAGTTTAAAGATGATTTAACATTTACATGAACAGGAATCTGTCTGACAAATAAGACTTAAACCAGCCTAGTGCTGTTCCCCTGATCCCTACAGGATATTCCAGCCTTTCTAAGAGAATATTGTGATCGACTGTATCAAATGCAGCACAGAGATCTAACAGAACCAGTACAGACACAAGTCCATTATCTGAGGCTAGAAGAATATCATTAGTGACTTTCAGCAGAGCTGTTTCAGTGCTATGATGAGCTCAGAAGCCCGAAACTCTTCAAACAGGTCTTGCTGTGTAAATGCTCACACATTTGATTAGCAACTATTTTCTCAAGAATTTTAGATAAGAATGGAAGATTGGATATAGATCTGTAATTTATTAATTCATCTCGATCAAGCGAAGGTTTCTTAAGCAAAGGTTTAATTCCAGTTACCTTAAAAGCTTGTGGTACATATCCATTTACTAAGGATAGATTAATCATATCTACAATGGGGCTGGTAATCAGAGGGAACACCTCCTGAAATAATTTGGTGGGGATTGGGTCTAACATACAAGTTGAAGGTTTAGTTGACGCTAATATTTCTGATAACTCAGGAAGCTCCACAGGATCAAAACAGTCCAAACACAGATCAAGTTCTACAGTTACTTCCAATGTTGTCTCACTTGCTGAGGATGAAGTAATCATCTTCGGTAGTATGTCAAAGATTTTCCTTTTAATAGAATCAATTTTATTTTGGAAGAATCCCATAAAGTCATGACTGCTGAGAGCTAAGGGAGTGGATGGCTAAACAGAGCTTTGACTCTGTGGAAGTTTAGCAACTGTACTAAAGAGAAACCTAGGATTATTCTTGTTCTCTTCTATTAAGGATGAGAAATAAGCTGTTCTAGCTTGGTGAAGTGTCTTTTTATACAACAGTAGGGTATTTTTCCAGATTAAGTAGGAATCCTCTAGGTGTGTAGAGTGCCATTTTCTCTCCAATTTTCTAACAATGTGCTTTAAAGTACGCAGCTCTGAATTAAACCAGGGAGTCAGCCTCCTATGAATAATTACCTTCTTTTTTAAAGGAGGCTGCATTGTCTAATGCATCACGAAATGATGAAGCAACACTATGAACAAGAGAATCAATTTGTGAAGGGGAAGAAACAAAATTATTGCCCTCCACTGTGTTTTTCTGTGATAATGAGAAAATCAAAAGTGGAACAGATTCTTTAAAGGTTGTTACAGCATTGTCTGATAATGATCTACTATAATGAAATTTTCTTTCAGGTGTGGAGTACTCAGTTAAATTAAACTCAAAGGGTATTAAAAAATGGTCAGACAGGACAGGGTTATGAGAAAATATTGTTATGAGTATTCTCCAGAGAATGAAGACAAAGGTGGGCAGGTTTGTTAATGTTTTGAGCAAAGCTAACTGAGTCTAGGAAAGCATTAAAGGCTATAGTTAAGCTATCACTTTCAGTGTCAACATGAATGTTAAAATCCCCCAATATAATAACATTATCTGTATTTAACACTAAATCAGATAAAAGGTCTGAAAACTGATCTAAAAATTGAGAGTAAGGGCCTGGTGGACGGTACAAAACAACAAACAGAAGTGGTTTTAGTGCTTTGCAATTTGGATGAGGAAAACTATTAGTTTTTATTAGACATTCAAAAGAGTTGTAGCTATTGATTGGTCTGGGACTAGTCGATAAATCGGACTGAAAGATGGTTGCTACTCCTCCTCCTCGCCCAGTATTTCGAGGAATGTGAAAATTTTAATAATTAGTAGGAGTTGACTCATTTATAGTAACATAATCCTCTTGTTGCAGCCAGGTTTCTGTGAGGCAAAATAAATAAATCTGATTGTCACAAATCAGGTCACTAACTAGAAAAGTCTTTGAAGAGAGAGATCTTATATTCAGTAAGCCACATTCAATTGTTTTATTTTTATTTTTAGTCTGAGTGGTGTTTATTTTTATTAGATTTTCCTGATTTTCTCGTTTTAGAATATTTTTTAATCTATTCTATTTTGGCCCTGGGCGAGACACTGTCTTAATAGGGTAATGGGTGGGTAGCAGTACAGAAGCTGCAGAGAGGAGTGTTAAACTACGACCCTGCTTCCTGGTCTGAACTCTGGGTTGTCAGAGTTTTTGAGAACTAATACATTTGGCCAGATTCATAGAAAGAAGAGCTGCTCCATACAAAGTGGGATGGATGCCGTCTCTCCGGATCAGACCAGGTTTTCCCCAAAATGTTTGCCAATTATCAATGTAACCCATATTGTTTTCTGGACACCACCTAGACAGCCAGCGGTTGATTGACAGCATGCGGCTAAACATGTCGTCAATGGTCAGATCGGGGAGGGGACCGACATTGTTTTGCCAATCTTACACACCGAAGCAACACTAACTTTGGTGAACTCCGATTGACGTAACCGGGTGTCATTACCGCCAGCGTGAATAACAATCTTACTGTATTTACGCTTATCCTTAGCCAGCAGTTTCAGGTAGGATTTGATGTTGCCCGTTCTGGCCCCTGGCAGACATTTGACTATGGTCGCTGGTGTCTCTAGTGCCACGTTTCTGACTATGGAGCTGCCAATTATCAGAGTTGGCTTCTCAGCGGGTATGTTGCTGAGTCGGGAAAATCTGTTAGAAACGCAAACGGCTTGGTGGTGACCTGTGGGCTGGGATCTAGGACTATGCTTTCTATGTACCGTCACCCAGCCGCCCTTAGGCCCCGGCTGCGCGGGCTCTGCTGGAGGACTGCTACGGGGAGCTACCCTCGGTGGCTCCGCGCTGGCTAAGGGGCCTCCGCTATCTGCTGGTTTTTCAACAGCGCGGAGCCGGGCCTCCAATTCCGACACCCTGGCCTCCAATTCCGACACCCTCGCCTCCAAAGCTACAAAAATGCTACATTTATTACACGTATCATTATCACTAAAGGAGGCAGAGGAGTAACTAAACATCTGACAGAGGGAGCAGGAGAGAGGAGGAGACTCAGAGAGAGAAACAGCAGAACGGGTAGCCATGGTGGAGCTAAAGCTAACGTTAAGCTAGCAACCCCTTACCACTACTTAAAAAACCGTGTAAGACACGGAGAGTCCCCAAACCTTAAAAGCAGCAACAGAAAGTATGTGTTTTAACGTGCTTATGTATTAGAACAAGTAAGAGACATCACAGTAGAGAGAAATCAGATCAAACGAGAGAGCCTTCACACACCAAACAATCCAGTGCAACAGCAAAAAACAGGAAGTGATGAATACGCCTTACCACGCCTGTCCAGTTCCCTATCGGTCAAAAAAAAATGGAGGCACTAATGTCAGAGAATGCTGCTTTTTTTCTTTTATAGAATAAAAATTGGAATCAAGGAAACAAATTAGGAAATATAACAAATATATATTTGGCCTGGGAATACTGGGATTCCCAGGCCTACTATCAATAGTATTCCCAGAGTCGAGCTGTCTTCTACCACAGATGAACTGCTATCACATTACAACAAATACCTGCAGTACCTTCTAAACAATCTTGCTCCACTAAAAACCAAATCTGTTTCATTCACTCATACAGCACCTTGGTTCACTTCCACCCTTAGACAGTTAAAAGCAAAAGGACGTCAACTTGAAAGACTCTACAGGAAAACTGGTCTCACTTTACACACCGATATGTATTCAAACCACATTCTTCACTATAAAGATGCCATTTCTACAGCTAAATCCATATATTATTCAAATCTAATCAGTCCTAATGAGGGTAATTCCAAGACCCTCTTCTCCCTGCTGGCAAATATTACAAAACCACTAGATTCACTTCCTCCGCATTTATATTCTTCTGATTTTTGTAATACTATAGTATCTTTTTTCTTTTCAAAAATATCACATATTCATCAACAATTGTTACCCTCTGTGGCTCTAATGTCCTCAGTTTCAGTTTCAACTGCCTCTACTAATTTATTCTCAGTCTTTACTCTTCCCTCAATCAATGACATCTCCAAATTAATTAAAAAATCCAAATCTTCAACCTACCAATTAGATCCTCTTCCAACAATTCTTGTTAAAGCTACCCTTCCCTCTCTATCCCCTTTGATTACCGACATTATACATTTTACTCTTACCACTGGTGTTGTTCCTTCTGCCCTCAAAACAGCTGCTGTAACCCCAATACTAAAAAAACCTGGCTTAGATTCCACTAATCTCAATAATTTTCGCCCCATCTCAAATCTTCCATTCATTTCCAAAATTCTTGAAAAAACAGTTTCTGCTCAACTTCATGCTCATCTGTCTTGCAATAATTTGTATGAACAATTCCAATCTGGTTTTCGTCCGCTTCACAGTACTGAAACAGCACTCCTTAAAATCACTAATAACCTCCTTCTTGCTGCTGATTTTGGTTTATTATCCATGCTTCTTCTGCTTGATCTTACTGCAGCGTTTGATACCATTTCTCATAACATCCTTTTGGAAAGACTTTCCTTCTTTGGCATTGTTAATACCCCTCTCAATTGATTTCATTCTTACCTTTCAGGCCGCACTCAGTTCGTCCAGTTAAAATCATTCACATCTCATTATGTTTCCATTACCTCAGGTGTTCCCCAGGGCTCTGTCCTGGGGCCCCTGTTGTTTATAGTTTACCTTCTCCCCCTTGGTTATATTTTCCGTAAATATAATATTAAGTTTCACTGTTATGCGGATGACACCCAGCTTTACCTTTCAACTAAACCTAATTCTACACTTCCACCCTCATCCCTCACTAATTGTCTCATTGAAATAAAACACTTGTTTACCCAAAACTTTCTGAAATTCAGTTGCAATAACACAGAACTTCTTCTAATTGGCACTAAATCAATACTGAACAACCTCCATAATTTTTCAAGTTCAATTGATAACTCGTTCATCTTTCCTTCTCCTCAAGTTAAGAGTCTCGGTGTCATCCTTGATAGCAGCCTTTCCTTCACTTCCCATGTCAATAATATTACTCGATCAGCCTACTTCCATCTTCGTAATATTCAGCGTCTCTGTCCTTTTCTCACTCCTCATTCCACTGCTGTATTGGTTCACAGTCTGGTCACCTCTCATTTAGATTATTGTAATTCTCTTCTTTTTGGTCTACCACAGAAAACCCTTCATAAACTACAATTGGTTCAAAACTCAGCAGCTCGTATTATTGCACGGACTCCTTCAATCCATCACATCACACCTGTTCTACAACAGCTTCATTGGCTTCCTATTTCATATCGTATCAACTACAAAATACTCCTCGTTACCTTTAAAGCTATTCACAACCTCTCTCCTTTATATAGCTTTTAAACCTTCTTCACATTATTGAACCTGTCCGTACCCTCAGATCCTCCTCTTTGATCCATCTCACTGTTCCCCCCGCCCGTCTTGTTACTATGGGGAGCAGAGCATTCAGCCGGTCTGCTCCCCAGCTCTCGAACTCACTTCCACCTGATCTCCGCAAAACTCACTCATTGCCACACTTCAAAACTAAACTCAAAACGTATCTGTTTAAATTAGCCTATGCATTGTAATTGTACTTTTTTCCCGGTTTTATTTAACCCAGTTTGTACTTATTTTATTTATTTATTTAAATTGTGTCTGTGTTGTAAGGTGACCTTGAGTGCCTTGAAAGGCGCCTATAAATAAAATGTATTATATTATTATTATAAAGTGTTGATAATAGAAATATACAGTATTTTATAATTAAAGCATGCTGGCCAAACCTCTGTTCTGTGTAGTTAAACGTCATTTTTACTCAAAGAGCTCTTTTCCTGCAAGCATTTCTACTTCAACAGATGAGGAATCATTTTGCTAAGTATTTAAGATTACAGGCTAATATATGTTGAAAGATGAATATAATGCTCTATGATATCAAGAAGCAAACAAAAATTATGAATAAAAAAATGTTACTTAGCTCTCTGATTTTATTAGCATAATAATAGACCCAATGTTAACATTAACTACCTAAAGTAGGTTTGTGATTTGAAATGAAAGGAAGGTCTTAAGATACAAGAAAGTGTGGTGAATTATATTGATATTGGTAATGGTTTAATATTAGTGTAATGTTTCAACTCTGTTAGAAAACAGTCAAATAATGTATACTGTTTTCTCACCTGATTCAGTGACTCTCTTTTGATTATGATGCATAGCAGAACATTGATTTATTTCATTTACAAATTTTGCAGCATAATACCAAGAAACACAAGGCTATAAAAGCATAAATATATCCTGTTGTTAAATTGGCAATGGACGCCCTTTTTTGGCTTGAGCACCTGCCTCCAAAAATGTCTGCATATTAGATGAACTCTTAACAGCATTTTTGGCATTTACAATTGACAAATATAAATTCACAGTGACAGGTGATTAACCAATGACCATCACTGTTTGATGATGTCAAGTCTGACAGATTCTCTTTTTCAAAATAAATGAAATATTGATATGAGCAAAAGGACAAAATCTTGAGATTTTAAAATGTGTAGGCTTTTACTTTTCTGCCACACAATTACAACTATTTTGATAGAATTCTGCCATGAATAATTTCTAAAAATCTTCCAAATATTGTGAAAGCAACCCAAAAATTTAACAACCCGCCCAAAGCTATTTTTTTCGAGCCCAAAGTGTTCCAAAGAAGCCCAACTGGGGGGAAACCAGTCCAGTCTGGCACATTGCACAGCACTTTACTTCACAGTTTACCCCAATCCCATAAAGAAACCACTAATCCTGTATGCCTAGAACCGGTCCTGGTTGTGGAGAGTGTGATCTCGTCTGCCATCATCTGCTGGGGTAGCAGCATCAGAGCCAGGGACTTAAAGAAGCTCAACAAGCTCATAAAGAAGGCTGGCTCTGTTCTGGGGACTCCTCTGGAACCTCTGGAGATCACTGCGCAAAGGAGGATTCTTCATAAAATGAAGAACATTATGGAGAACCCTGAGCATCCTCGTCATGAGACTGTTGTATAACAACAGAGTGTCTTCAGTCAGAGGCTTCATCAGATCTGCTGTAAGACAGACCGCAACAGGAGATCCTTCCTGCCCACAGCCATCAGCATCTACAATGGCTCTTTAAAGAAACCTGTGTTGGGACCACAGCCATGGGTACAAAATGAATGGCTAGTAAAAACTTTTCTGGAACTTTCAAAATAAATCGAATTAACCTACTTCCAGCACAGCCAGGAGCAGGGAATAACAGCGGACTTCCCGTGACGTCACTGTCCAAATAAAAACCCCGCTTTTGCAACAAACTGACCTCTTCCACGCAGGTCCCCAGAGGAACTCGACAGAGGGACACTAATGTCTCTTTGCAGGCAAACAGACATAACTCTTCAAACTGGATCCAAGAGTGTCATACGATCATATCCACTAAATTACGTAGGAATGAATTGCTGTTTGTGTATCCGGTATTCATTCATGAATGGGGGTAATTAAGGTACAAGCGTGGCTTGACTTTTCTTTCTGAGATCTACAGAAGCAAACTGTGTTCCAGAGAGTTCCCAGCAGAGACCCTGTCTCTACGACGCCGAGTGGAGCAGTTTTCCTGGTCTGAAGGAAGGACAACGGGACCGCATCGCCGTGGCTACAGCGGTAACGTGCAGTTTGGCCGGCCGGCAGAGCGAGCCGCCCCTCCCCACATCTACGGAGGTTAGCTGCAGTTAACTATTTGTTCACTGTGGATGCCTTCTTGAACTTCGTTCGCCCCGGACAGCTTTTCCTCAGCACGGTTCACGTGAGAGGTTGTGTTTTGGGCAGAGAGAAGTAGTTTAGAGTGAAATAATATAAACATTTTCCGTTTTATGACGCTTGGTTTTGTTTATGTTGAAATCCAAATGTATTACATAAGTTTGAAATCCATATACTTTATTAAACATTTAAATTCTGCTTTGTTAAAACTACACACAGAACTTGTTTAATAAAACTAAGTAGAATATCATGTTTTCCTGGACAAGACAGTCTTCTTCTTCTTTAATTATTCAAAAGAATTAATTTAGTTTTCCATGAACATCTTTCAAACACAAATTTGGCTGTTAAAAAGTAATACTGTACAACGAGGAGAAGCAGAAAATTGGAAAATAAATAAAAAAGAAATGCTGGAAAATTAGATCTTTTTTATCCTTTAATTCAGCAGCATTTCTGTTAAATTCTATAAGACTTAGAAAAAACAGTTCTTCCTTTTGGATCTTTCTTGCTGAATGTAATGAGAATCAGGATCCTTAGCTTGTTCTAAGGCCCCATTAAGTGAATACAACAGAGTCACTAAACGGTCTGTCACAAAAAATTTATTTTCTTTTATATTTATTAATCATGTAAACATATGACATTTTGTAAGCACAAAATAAAATGTTGAAACCAATATACCAGTTTCAAAACAGCAATTAGCTGGAAATGTCACATACAGCGTATAGATCTATTGTAGCATGTTGCTCTCCAGACTTCTGTCAGGTTATTGCTGGATTATTTTTCTCCTGTTATTTAAAAACATTATTTTCAGACATTATTTAACTCCTCTAGATATCACAATAGGCATTACATTTCTAATTTGCTTGTCTTCTACTTGTTGCCTCACATTTTGTAAACCACACAGCACACCATGTTATAAAATGTTAAATTACTGGCTAACAGCTCTTTGGTAATCACTTTAATATTAGAAAATCAGATGTCTTAAAGAAGGACTGGCAGTCACAAAAAAACTCATTGGTCTGCTTTAAGTGACCTAACATAAAAATCTACCTGAGAAAATGGCTAGGTAAAACAGCTGCGGTGAAAACAAATAAAAAGCAGTACATATAAAAATGCCAAAGACCTTCAGAAACCCTGGAGAACTATGAGCTCCAAGCCACATTTGCATAGAACTGCAGCTCCAGGAAATGCAAAAGAACCGATCCCAAATACATATGTATTGAACAGGTGTTTTTTTCCTAGTACTCAGACCTATAAAACTCATCTCATCAACAAACAGTGTTCGGTTGTTGTTTTCCTTGGAACATCTGTGACATTTGTATACCAATGAATCCAAAAAAGGGATCAGACAGGCTGAGACAGAGCTGAGTGTGCTGAGGATACAGCATGTGGCTTTCAATCCTAGGATCTCTATTTTCATCTTTTTTTTTGTGGAAGAACAATATTTGTAGCTAGACTGAAATACTCACAACATAATTAAATTGAGACAAAGAGAGGAAAGTGCTTTTCCTTTCCATTAAAAAAGAAAAACGTTGCAACCTTCTTTATTACTAAATATACAGTGCATAGATAATCTTGTGAAGCAGGAGCTTCTGTCACCGCAATCATAAAACTTGTCTGTTTATAAAATGCATCCCATAAATTACATAGAATCAAGAATTTCAACAAGCTGTAATACAAGACATGCCATAACATTACATGTGCCTTTCTGTCAGACCTGCAGGCCAAACTGTTGTACAATCTCCTTGACCTTTGCTGTTCTGGGTAAAGCCTGTCCTTAGGCTTACATCAGGCTTGATTCCTCTGTACTCTCTCTCTCTCTCTCCCCCCATCTCTCCCTCAGAAACACACAGAAATACACACATACGGACAAACCACCTGGGAGCTCACAAACACCTTGTACCAGTAGCAGTGGCTAAAGGCGGCTGTACCCAGCTTTCCTCTCAGGTCTGTAGGACAGCAAGAGAATTTCTTCCTCCAGTAAAAATAAGATCCATTTATGAATTCAGTTAAAAATCCAAGGCACCTACTAAATTTGGGCACAGAAACAATTATATTTTGTGGGTGGTCTTGATGCATTCAGGGCATCAACAAATATACAAAGTGCATGACTATAGTTAGGGAAGCAATGAAAAGAAGTTGACTGTGTGAGTCAAATGTCAGATTAAAATTTAAGCGTTGTGTGAACAAAGTGAATTTAAATGACAACAGGGAATTAATTCAAGACCAAGCTTGATTACTTCTTTTTTGGCAATATTTTAAGAATCAAAGCAAGTACATCAAAAAGCCATAGCTAATACATCTACACAGTGGTGTCATCAAAGTGCAAGTGATTTGTTTCTGGAATGCAATTCCCCCAGTGTTCAAAACAGAGAGAGGAAGACAAGTGGGACTGTGGTGTGAAGCATGCATTTCATCAGATGCAGACAAATCAGCCTACACAAAGCAGCCATAGGTAAACAACACTGCTTTCTTTGTTACAATCCAATATATTGCAGGGAAACCTTGAATCTGCCTTTTATGTGGATGCTGCCTTGACATGTTGCGCCCAACCAAACACCGCCACGCATCAACCACCCCTCCCACATGGCGCTTTTCTACAGAAGCTGCTCCTTTCAGTAAGACACTGTACCACCCTGCATAAACCGCTCAGAAACAACTAAAGATTCACAACAAAGAGTTTCACAAATTATTTTAGAATTAAAATATTTGAACCCATTCTTCAACGTAAAAATAAACAATTAAATCTGAATGTGATGCTCCTGGAACCAGTCCAATATACAGAATCCAACCCACACAACCTTCAGGATCCTTGTGTGTAAAAAGTGTCACCCTTTCATGTTCTCTTAGTATTTAGATAGAATCTGATGGAATACCGACTTCCAGTAAAAGTCAGAGTTCTGTCATCTGCAGAAGTGCTCAGATAACTCTGCCGTCGTCAGGCGTGTCACAGATGATCAAGAGACTGAGTACAGAAAGCTGGTGGACAGCTTTGTGGCATGGAGTTTAAAGAATCTATTTTTTTTCTTGAAAGTCAACAGAAACAAAGGAGATGATGGTAGATTTTAGGTGAAACAGGAATATCCCCAACACTTTGTCTATCCAGGGAAAAAGAGCAGGGGTGGTTGAGAAGCACTTCTATAAAACTAAGTATGGGAGCTTTCATAGCAGCTACCTCAAAATGAACAGCATGCATGTATTAAATTCTACTTTTCCGTCTCCTTATTATCACCATGAAGCTACATGTTTAGTGTCTAGAGCACTTTTTTCATCATAGCACTTGCTATACCAGCTTTAAATCTTGTCATGGTTCATACGAACCCTCCCTTTTTTTTTTTTTTTTTTTTTTTTACAGACATGGATTAATGTTTAGGTGTTTGTTGCTTTAGTGAACAGTACCTGATGGGAGCAGGCAGTCCAAGGGTGTCCACTCTTCATCCATGGTCTGGGTGGTCAAAAGCCTAGTCTTCAGTTCACACTAGAGATCACACTACAGGAGAAAAAGGCAGATTCTAGTGTTCTGGTGTCGAATCATGAAAAGAGAGCCCTTTCATTTTCATTTATTTCAAAAATGTCTCCATTCCCAGCTTATACACTGTGTTCCTGTTAGGCAGCAATTCCCAGATGAAAAAAGGAACAACACTAGGTGGAAGGGCTGCAAACAGTTTTGTTTTTTTTTTAACTAATACATTCCTTTGTTATTCTAATTATTAATACCTTTATTTGCCTAAGGAATGCATAGTACCATAGGTATATTTAAAGAAAGTCTCTGTCTTTGTGACTAATGAAGTAAGTCGAAGATACCATGTTTCCAATAGGCCAAAAGTTAAAAATGCCTTTTGCAGATTTAAAAAAAATATTTGTGTATTATTCATATTTTGTGCTTTTAGGCTCAAATATGAACTTAACGTGCAATGGTTTGGGTATCTAGACAATTTCTGGCTCTAAAAACACTTTTACCAAGGTCTCAGACTTTAATTTTACTACTTTAACGCCCCAAAAGTTAAGATTAGAAAATCGTTCTTTGGAAAAAAAACAATGAATTCTGTATTTTTTCTATTTAGTTAAAGGAAATGATGATTTGTCCTCTTATTTATCTTATGGACACACTTACTCATAAACTGTAATGGGCTGTGGTCATGTGGTGTCACAGAAATATAAAATTGTGTGTCCTCAGTGAACATATTGTAATCGATGTTTTAGCGATCTGGATTCTGAGTTAAGGGGATATTGAAATGTAGATATTGAAAAAAGTTGTCAAAGAATGGAGTCCTAAGCAACCCACATGCAATTTTTCTGTCTTCATATTTACAATTGCCAAATGGGACAAAAGAGTCTCAGTCAGCCGCTTATGATATGAACAGGTCCATAATGCTTGATTAGATGCAGCATATGCCTGATGATAAACCAGACTAAACTTTCATGTTTTAGGTCAGTTACCATAACCAATTATGATTTTCTAAACATCAGAATAATTAGGGAAGGGTTTTTTTTATATTTTTTTTATACTTTCTCTAAAGTCTTTGGTAGCATTATCCCCATTGCCACTGCCTGTAGAAAGCCCAGGTCGCGTTTCGATACAAATTTGCCAGGGTAATTTCACTTTCCCAGGGCTTTACTTTCACGGGTAAATGGTCCTGGTCCGGAGTGCGTCTTTTCAGCTTTCCCCAGGATTTGTTAAAGGGGCGGAGCTGTGTGCAGCGAGTCTTGACACCATCAGCTTCACTAATGGCAGAGGTTACTATTGTTACTGTTTTAAGATGTTTTTTTTGTGAAAAAGTAGACCTCAAAACCTCATCTGTGGAGTCAGTTTTATCAAGAATGAGCCTACTTTGAAATATTTTTTCAGAGTTTTCGGTGGACCAGAGCTCCGCTTACAGGCTGGTCTGGCTGCTCAGCCAACAGGGCAGCTGGAGTGATAATATTAAAATAAAATAAGTGGTTTTCAG
>JAHHUM010002574.1:0-12029 GCA_036173005.1 Crenichthys baileyi
CAACTTTTTCAGTACGACGCAAACAGGTTTTTGGTTTGCGGGAGAAAATCCTCACTCTTTCAGTCTGACGAAAAACTTTTTCAGTATCGACGCAAACAGTGCTCGTTTTTTGGTTTTTGGGGGGGAGCAAATCCCAATTTTTCAGTCTGAGATGCAACTTTTTCAGTAACGACGCAAACAGTGCTGTTTTTGTTTTGCGGGAGCAAAAAATCCTCACTCTTTCAGTCTGACGAAAAACTTTTTTTCAGTAGAGCAAACAGTTTTTGTGTTTGCGGGAGCAAATCCTCACTCTTTCAGTCTGACGAAACAAATTTTTTTATAACGACGCAAAAAAGTGCTCGT
This sequence comes from Crenichthys baileyi, assembly GCA_036173005.1. Lineage (NCBI taxonomy): Eukaryota > Metazoa > Chordata > Actinopteri > Cyprinodontiformes > Goodeidae > Crenichthys > Crenichthys baileyi. Next base: position 343 of record JAHHUM010002574.1, read on the forward strand.
TTTGTGTTTGCGGAGCAAATCCTCACTCTTTCAGTCTTTAGAAAAAATTTTTTCAGTACGAGCCAAACAGTGCTCGTTTTTGTTTGCGGGAGCAAATCCTCACTCTTTCAGTCTGAGATCACTTTTTCAGTAAAAAGCAAAAATTTTTTGTGTTTGCGGAGCAAATCCTCACTCTTTCAGTCTGACGAATCAACTTTTTCAGTATTGACGCAAACAGTGCTCGTTTTGTGTTTGTGGGAGCAAATCCTCACTCTTTCAGTCTGACGAATCAACTTTTTCAGTATCGATGCAAACAGTGCTCGTTTAGTGTTTGCGAGAGCAAATCCTCACTCTTTCAGTCTGACGATGAAACTTTTTCAGTAACGACGCAAACAGTGCTCGTTTTGTGTTTGCGGGAGCAAATCCTCACTCTTTCAGTCTGACGAATCAACTTTTTCAGTAACGACGCAAACAGTGCTCGTTTTGTGTTTGCGGGAGCAAATCCTCACTCTTTCAGTCTGACGATAAACTTTTTCAGTATCGACGCAAACAGTGCTCGTTTTGTGTTTGCGGGAGCAAATCCTAACTCTTTCAGTCTGACGAATCAACTTTTTCAGTAACGACGCAAACAGTGCTCGTTTTGTGTTTGCGGGACCAAATCTTCACCCTTTCAGTCTTACAATACAGCTTTTCCAGTAACGACGCAAACAGTGCTCGTTTTGTGTTTGCGGGAGCAAATCCTCACTCTTTCAGTCTGACGAATCAACTTTTTCAGTACGACGCAAACAGTGCTCGTTTTGTGTTTGGGGGAGCAAATCCTCACTCTTTCAGTCTGACGAATCAACTTTTTCAGTACGACGCCCCAAAAAGTGCTCGTTTGTGTGTTTCGGGAGCAAAAACCCTCACTTTTCAGTCTGACAAACAACTTTTTCAGTATCGGACTCAAACAGTGCTCGTTTTTGTTTGCGGGAGCAAATCCTCACTCTTTCAGTCTGAGATGCAAATTTTTCAGTAACGACGCAAACAGTGCTCGTTTTGTTGTTTTGGGGAGCAAATCCTCACTCTTTCAGTCTGAGATCAACTTTTTCAGTATGACGCAAACAGTTTTTGTGTTTGCGGAGAAAATCCCTCACTCTTTCAGTCTGACGAATAAAATTTTTCAGTATCGACCCCAAACAGTGCTCGTTTTGTGTTTGCGGGAGCAAATCCTCACTCTTTCAGTCTGAGATAAAATTTTTCAGTACGACGCAAACAGTGCTCGTTTTGGTGTTTGCGGGAGCAAATCCTCACTCTTTCAGTCTGAGAAACACTTTTTCAGTAACGACGCAAACAGTTTTTGTGTTTGCGGGAGCAAATCCTCACTCTTTCAGTCTGACGAATAAACTTTTTCACTAACGGACGCAAACAGTGCTCGTTTTGTGTTTGCGGAGCAAATCCTCACTCTTTCAGTCTGACGAATAAAATTTTTTCAGTACGACGCAAACAGTGCTCGTTTTGTGTTTGCGGGAGCAAATCCTCACCCTTTCAGTCTTAATCAGCTTTTTCCAGTAACGACGCAAACAGTGCTCGTTTTTGTTTGCGAGCAAATCCTCACTCTTTCAGTCTGACGATCAACTTTTCAGTAGACGCAAACAGTGCTCGTTTTGTGTTTGCGGGAGCAATCCTCACTCTTTCAGTCTGACGAATCAACTTTTCAGTATCGACGCAAACAGTGCTCGTTTTGTGTTTGCGGGAGCAAATCCTCACTCTTTCAGTCTGACGATAAACTTTTTCAGTAACGACCAAAAAGTGCTCGGTTTTGTGTTTGCGGGAGCAAATCCTCACTCTTTCAGTCTGACGAATCAACTTTTTCAGTAACGACGCAAACAGTTTTTTGTGTTTGCAAGGGCAAATCCTCACTCTTTCAGTCTGACAATAACTTTTTCAGTATCGACGCAAACAGTGCTCGTTTTGTGTTTGCGGGAGCAAATCCTAACTCTTTCAGTCTGACGATAACTTTTTCAGTAACGACGCAAACAGTGCTCGTTTTGGTGTTTGCGGAACAAATCCTTCACCCTTTCAGTCTTACAATAACTTTTTCAGTAACGACGCAAACAGTGCTCGTTTTTGTTTGCGGGAGCAAATCCTCACTCTTTCAGTCTGTGATGCAACTTTTTCAGTAACGACGCAAACAGTGCTCGTTTTGTGTTTGGGAGGCAAATCCTCACTCTTTCAGTCTGAAGATCAACTTTTTCAGTATTGACGCAAACAGTGCTCGTTTTGTGTTTTGCGGGGGGAAAATCTCACTCTTTCAGTCTGACGAATCAACTTTTTTCAGTATCGACCAAACAGTGCTCGTTTGTGTTTGCGGGAGCAAATCCTCACTCTTTCAGTCTGACGATGCAACCTTTTTTCAGTAACGACGCAAACCAGTGTTTTTTGTGTTTGCGGAGCAAATCCCCCACTCTTTCCAGTCTGAAAGAATCAACTTTTTCAGTAACGCTGCAAAAACAGTGCTCGTTTTGTGTTTTGCGAGAGCAAATCCTCACTCTTTCAGTCTGACGATAAAATTTTTTTCAGTAACGACGCAAACAGTGCTCGTTTTGTGTTTGCGGGAGCAAATCCTAACTCTTTCAGTCTGACGAATAACTTTTTCAGTAACGACGCAAACAGTGCTCGTTTTGTGTTTGCGGGAGCAAATCCTTCACCTTTCAGTCTGTAAATCAGGGTTTTTTTCCAGTAACGACGCAAACAGTGCTCGTTTGTGTTTGCGGGAGCAAATCCTCACTCTTTCAGTCTGACGAATCAACTTTTTCAGTAACGACGCAAACAGTTTTTGTGTTTGCGGGAGCAAATCCTCACTCTTTCAGTCTGACGAATCAACTTTTTCAGTAACGACGCAAACAGTGCTCGTTTGTGTTTGCGGGAGCAAATCCTCACTCTTTCAGTCTGACGAAAAACTTTTTCAGTATCGACGCAAACAGTGCTCGTTTTGTGTTTGCGGGAGCAAATCCTCACTCTTTCAGTCTGAGATCAACTTTTTCAGTATCGACGCAAACAGTGCTCGTTTTGTGTTTGCGGGAGAAAATCCTCACTCTTTCAGTCTGACGAATCAACTTTTTCAGTATCGACGCAAACAGTGCTCGTTTTGTGTTTGCGGGAGCAAATCCTCACTCTTTCAGTCTGTAGATGCAACTTTTTCCAGTAGACGCAAACAGTGCTCGTTTTGTGTTTGTGGAGCAAATCCTCACTCTTTCAGTCTGACGAATAAACTTTTCAGTAACGACGCAAACAGTGCTCGTTTTGTGTTTGGCGGGAGCAAATCCTCACTCTTTCAGTCTGACGAATCAACTTTTCACTAACGACGCAAACAGTGCTCGTTTTGTGTTTGCGGAAGCAAATCCTCACTCTTTCAGTCTTCGATCACTTTTTCAATATCAACGCTAACAGTGCTCGTTTTGTGTTTGCGGAGCAAATCCTTACTCTTTCAGTCTGACGAATCAACTTTTTCAGTACGAAGCAAAAGGGCTCGTTTGTGTTTTGCGGGAGCAACTCCTCACTCTTTCAGTCTTGAGATAAAGCTTTTTCACTAACGATGCGTACAGTGCGCGTTTTGTGTTCGCGAGAGCACGTCCTCACTTTTTCAGTCTTGCGAAACAGCTTTTTCAATATTGATGCCAGCAGTGCTCGTTCTGTGTTCTTAGAAGCAAATCCTCACTCTTTGATACAGCATTTTCAATACTGATGCTAAAGTTGCTCATTCTGTGTTCTTAGGAGCAAAACCTCGCTCTTTCAGTCTTGCAAAACAGTTTTTCAATATCGATGCTAACAGTGCTCGTTCTATGTTCGTGGGAGGAAATCCTCTCTCTTTCAGTCTTGCAATACAGCATTTTCAATTCTGATGGTAAAGTTGCTCATTCTGTTTTTCTTAGGAGCAAATCCTCGCTCTTTGATACAGCATTTTCAGTACTGATGCAAAAGTTGCTCATTCTGTGTTCTTAGGAGCAAAACCTTGCTCTTTCAGTCTTGCGAAACACTTTTTCAATACCGATGCTAGTTTTGCTTGTTCTGTGTTCTTATGAAAAAATCCTCAGTCTTTCATTCTTACGATACAGCTTTTTCGTCACTGATGCTAACAGTGCTCGTTCTGCGTTCGCAGGATCAAAACCTCAAACATTCAGTCTTACAATACAGCTTTTTCAATATCGATGCTATCATTGCTCGTTCTGCGTTCTCATGAAAAAATCCTCACTCTTTCGGTCTTGCAATACAGCTTTTTCGATACCGATGGTAAGAGTGCTCGTTCTGTGTTCGCGGGAGCAAATACTCGCTCTTTCAGTCTTGCGATACAGCATTGTCAAAACTGATGCTAAAGTTGCTCGTTCTGTGTTCTCAGGAACAAATCCTCGCTCTTTCAGTCTTGCGATACAACTTTTTCAGTAATGATGCTAACATCAGCGCAACAGTGAAAATGTATCCTATGCTACCCTTTGGGAGCATAAATAAAGTGAAGAGAAAATGCCCTAGCACTGAACCCTGTGGTACTCCACAATTAACCCTGGAGTTTAAAGATGATTTATAATTTACATGAACAAACTGGAATCTGTCAGACAAATAAGATTTAAACCAGCCTAGAGCTGCTCCCCTTGATCCCTACAGCATATTCCAGCCTTTCTAAGCTCTTGGCTCTGACTGTAATGCTCAACTAGGGGCTCCGTTTTCAATTGGCTCTTAACCGTTTTTTATCCACTAGTAGCTTGAACAATTAAAGATGGGTTTGTTTTTTTTCCTTTTTTTTTTTCTGGGGGTTTTTTTGAAAAAAAAAAACCTTCCCCCCCTTTTCCCTTTTTTAAAGATACAGGGTTTTTTTTTGTCCAAATGGGTTTCCCCAAAAAAAAGTGCTCGTTCTGCCCCTTTTTCCCCAGGGGTTTTTAAAAACCCTCCCAAAAAAATTTTCCCCCCTCCCCTTTTCAAAACCAAACTTTTTTTTCCCAAACGAATTTCTATTCCATTTTCCTTTGGTTTTTCCCCCGGTTTTTTTTCAAAAAAAAAATTTCCCCCACCCCCTTTTTCCCCGGTTTTGGGAATTAAAAGCTTTTTTTTGTTTTCCCGGGAAAAAGGTAAAAAGGTTGTCGTTTTCCCTTTTGGTTTTGCGGGAAACCAAAAAATTTTCCCGCTCCCCTTTTTTAAGGGGCCCCCTTTCGATTAAAAGGGGGAAAATTTTCCCCCCCCAAAAAAAAAGATTTTTCCAAAAATTGGCTCCCCTTCCCCCGTGTTTTTTTTTTTCCCCGGAAACAAAAAAACCCCCCGCTCTTTTTTAGTCCTTTTTCCCATAAAACCCCTTTTTTTTTTAGTAAAAAGATTTTCTAAAAAAAACCAATTTAGCGGGAACAGTGGGAAAAATTTTTAAATTTTCCCAATTTTACCCTTTTTGGGGGGCAAAAAAATTAAAAATGGGAAAAGGAAAAAAAATCCCCCCCAAACCCCAAAAAAAAAAAACCCCCCGGGTTTGGGTTTTAAAAAATCCCCCCCAAATTTAAAAATGGAAAATTTAAAAAAGGGTTTTTTAAAATTTTTCATGAAACAAAAAATGGGAAAACTGTCAAACAAATTTTAAAATTTTTAAAAAAAAAAACCAAGGGGCCCCCGAGCCTCCCCCTTGGGTTCCCCCACCCAGAAATTTTCCCAACCCTTTTTTTTTTAAAAACTCCCTTTTGGCCTTTTTTGACCCGTAAAAGCCAAAACTTAGGGGGGCCCCCCGTTTTTTTTAAAAAAGGGCCTTCCCCCTTAAAAAACCCTTTTTTTTTTTTTAAACCCACTAGGAAGGGGGCCCGTTTTGGGGAAAAAACCTTGGGACATCTTTTTTTTGGGAATTTTTTTGGGGGTTGGTGGTTGGGGTGTGTTTTGGGTTTTTGGGGGGTTTTTGGTTTTTTGTTTTGGTTGGGGGTTGGGGTTTTTTTTTTGGTTTTTTTTTTTTTGGTTTGGGGGGGTGTTGGGTTTTTGCATTTTTGGGTTTTTTTTCCCCGAAAAAAAAAAAAAAAAAAAGGGGGGGTCAGAATTTTTTTTGGAACCAAGGGGTTTTCGGGGGGCCCCCAAAAAAACCCCAAAAAGGAAAAAAAGGGGCTATGGAAGGCCCAAAAGGGAAAAAAGGGTTTTTTTTTTTTTCGGGGGCTTTTTGGGGTAATTTCCCCCCCGTTAAAAATCTACCTTGGGTCCCGTTTTCCCAAGGGGAAAAGCAGGGAAGGGGGGGTTCCAAAAAAAAATAAGGGCCCAAACCCAAAAAAAAAGGGGGGAAAGGGAAAAATTTTCCCTTTTTTTTTTTTTTTTTCTTTTAAAGCCAAACCCAAAAAAATCCCTTTAAAAAGGGAGGCCCGTGCCCCGGTTTTTCCCGGGCTCCCATTTTTTTTTTTAAGTTAAAAACCCCAAAAAGCTTTTTTAAAATTTGGGGGCTGACCCGGCCCAGTTTTAAAATTTTAAGGGTTTTCAAAAAACTGGGGTTTTTTTTAAAAAAACTATTTTAAAAATTTTTTTTGGGGATTTTTTTCCCCAAATTTTCCTTTTTTTTTTTTTTTTTTGAAAAATTGGGGGTTTTAATTCCCCCAATGTTAAATTTTTAAAAAAAAATTTTTTTTTCCCTTCATGTTTTAAAATTTTTACCCGGAAAAAAAATTTTTCCCCAACCCCCTGGTTTTTTTAAAAAAAAAAAAATTAAAAAAAAAAATTTCATTTCCCCTTTTGGTTAAAAGGGGGTTAAAATTGCCCCCGGGGGGTTAAAAATCAATAAAGGGAAAAAAAAAATTAAAAAAAAACATTTTTTTTTTTGGGAAAAAAAAAGCCCTTTTTTTCCCAAGGGTTTTTTTAAAAAAAAATTTTTCCCCCCCCCCCCCCCCATGGGGCCAAAAAAGCTGAAAAGGGAAAAAATAGCCCTTTTTAAAAGGTTTTTGGTTTTTTTCTTTAAAATTGGGTTTTTTTTTTTCCCCGTTTTTTTTTTTTTTTGGGGTTTTGTTAAACCATCTTCCAAAGCTTGGTTTTTTTTTTGGGTTTTTTTTTTTTGGTTTTTTTTTTTCAAAAACCCCTTTTGACCATTGGGAAAATCTCAAAAAATTTTGAAACCCGGGGGAATTTGGGGCCCCCCCCCCCAAAAATAAGGAAAAAAAAGAAAAATTTTAAAAATTTTTTTTTTTCCCCCGGAAAAATCGAAGGAAAAAGGATTGAAAAAATGAAAAAGCCCTTTAAACCCGGGGGGGGGAAAAAAACCCAAAATTTTGGGGGGTTTAATTTTAAAAACCCAAGAAAAAAAAAAGAAAAATTTGGAATTTTTTTTTCGGGGGGGGGGGTTTTTTTAAAATAAAAAAAGAAAAAAAAGGAAATATTTTCGAGGGTTTTTTCCTTTAAAAAAAAAAAAAAATGAAATTTCTGGTTGTTTTAAATGAAAAGGGTTCTGAAAAAAAAAGGCCAAAAAAAAAACAAAAAAAAAAGGTTTTTTGTTTTTTTTTTTAAAGCCAAAAACCTTTTTTGGAAACAAAAGGGGGGGCCCAAAAAAATTTTTAAAAAATTTTTTTTTTTATTTTCCCCAAAAAAACTAACCCAAAAAAATTTTTTTACCCCATGAACCATTTCTTCGGGTTTTTAAAAATTTATTTTAGGGCAAAAACTAAAAAAAAAAAATTAAAAAATTTTAAAAATAAAAGAAATTCCCTTTGGTTTTAAAAAATACCAAACGAAAAGGGGGAAAAATAAAAAAAAGAAAATTTTTAAAAATTTTATAAAAAAATTAAAAATTTAATTTTTAAATAAAAAAAAAAAAAAAAAAAAGGGGGGGGAAAAAAAAAAAAAAAGCAAAAGCAAAATTTTAAAAAAAAAAGTTTTTTTTCCATTTCAAATGGGTTTTTTCCAATTTTTGGAACCCCCCAATTTTTTTCCCCCCCAAAATGGGGAAAACAAAAGCCCATGCCTAAAAAACCCCCCCTTTTTCCCCCCCCCCAAATTTTCCCGATTGCCCAAAGGGGTCCTTTAAACCTTGCATATCTTTCTTTTTGGGCCCCCTCAAAAGCCAGGTAAGGGCCTCCTAGGCTAACTTAAAATGTCTTAGCCCAAGACTGGGGGCCCCCCCCCATTTTTTCCCCGGTTTTCCGCTATGCCCCCCCTAAAAACCCCCAAAAATTTCACAGCACTTTTAAAACCAAAAAACAAAAATTTAAAAACCCCACAGGTTTAAAAAAACCCAAGGATTTTTTCAAACCAAAATTACATTGGGTTTTTAAAAAAAACGTTTTTAATAAAAGTATTTTTTTACTAAAAGAAAAAAGGGAAACCAAAAAAACAAAAAAAATTTTGTTTTTTTTTTTCTTGTATCCCTGCTTTGGGCATCCACAAGGTCCCCCCCATTTGAGCCCAAAAACGAGCATAACCAAAAAATTTAAAAGAGGATGCGACTCTGCTGTGCATCCCTAAAGGTGCTTTGGGCCCCTTTTGGGAGATCCTTGGGATGCCTGTTGTGGCTAACGCTTGGCCCCCCCTTTTCCCTTTCCCAAAATGATCCTTTGTGGTTTTTTATTCCCTTAAATTCTAATTTTCCCAAAAAACCCCAAAACCCTAAAAACCCCAAAAAAATTAACGTTTAAAAAAAAATAAATCCTAGAAGGGGTTACAAAAAAAAATAAAATTTTTTCTTGCTAAAAAAACAAGGAAAAAATTTTTGAAAAAAAGGGGGTTTCCCCCAAAAAAGCCCCTTAAAAAGCCAAAAAATTTTTTTTTCCTTCTGCCCTAAAAATTCCACAAGGGAAACCCCCGCCCAAAATTTGGGGTAAACCCCTTTTTTAAATCCCCCCTTCCACGAGGGGCCCCCCTTGGTTTTCAGATTTCAGCTAAATCCAAAGGGGGGGGCAGAGAATTTATTTGGGTTATTTTTAAATAACCCATAAATTATTTTTTTTTTGGTTTTTCCTAAAATTTTTTAGGGAAATTTTTCTCAGTTACAGGGGGAATCGAAAACTCAGGGGAAAATTTTTTTTAGTTTTTTGGGGCCAAAAAAAAAAAGGGGCCCAAAAATTTTTTCAAAAAAAAGCCCCAGGATAGAGGGACCAAACCCTTTTTACCCCCCGGGCTTTTCAATTGGGCCCCCAAAAAACAAATTGAATCTGTTTTTTTTAAATTTAAAAAAAGAAAGGGAAAAATTTTTAAAAGTAAAGGGGAAACTGTTTTAAAACCTTGTGATTGTAAAAAAGGGGGTTTTTTTTTTATTTTGTGTTTGGGGGGAAAAAACCCCTAAAAAACGCCTCACCCCGATTTTTTTTCCCCAGCTAAATGCCCAAAAAGTCCTTACGAAAAGAAAAAACCCAAAAAAAAATTTTTTTTTTCCAAAAAACTTTTTTTAACACCCGTTTTGGTTTTTCCCCTTTCAGGGTTGTTCTCCAAAAAAATAAAAAAAAAACCCCTTTTTTGGTCCCACTGCCCTTTAGAGTAAAAAGGGGGGGGAAAAAAAACCCCGGGGTTTTTCCCCTGGGGAACACCAGGATTTCCCCGGGGGTTTAAGGGGGTGTAGGGACTGATTGAGGAGCCCCCAGCAGTATACCCAGTGCCCCCTGAAAAAAAAAGGCAGCGGGTCTTTCCCCCTTTTAAAAACCCCAACCGGGGGGGCGCCCCCCGTGGGGGCCCGGTCCCCCCCCCCTTTAAAAGGTTTTTTTCTTTCCCTCCTCTTTTCGGCCCCCTTTTTTTTTGGTTTTTTTCTTTTATTTTTCCCCCCGAATGGGGAATTTTTTTTCCCTCTTAATTATCAAAATTTTAGATTTTCATTTTGATATCATTAAAGAATTTCCCACAAAAGGGAAAAAACCCCAAACCCCAGAGCAGAAATCGAAAAAAAAAAACCACAGAGATCCAAAAATTTGGGTTAAAAAGGTACGGTCCCCAAGGTTTTTTAAAAAATTAAGGTTAAAAAACCATTTGGGGAACACTTTTTCTTTATATTTAAAAAAAACCCCCCGCTTATCGATCACTTTTAAATAGGGGCTGTCCCCAAATTTTTTATAAAGCCAGCACAAAAAAATTCTGAGGAAACCAGAGACTGGATTTTTGGTAATGCCAAAATCTGGGGGACAACAAAAACCATGAAAATTTTTCTCGACCAACAACTTTTTAGAACAATATTAACACTGAAAAAAAAAAAAACTTTTTCCGCACCATTTGATGAGGACAATCTAAATTGCTCCATTTGAAAATTGCCAGTTGATGGATTAAAAAAGGGCCCCCCGGGGGCCTTTTTTAAAAAAAAAGGACACTTTGGGAAAGGGGGGACAGCTGAACAATTAAGCCCCAAAAGTTTAAAAGGGGATTTTAAAAAAGGGGAAAAGAAAAAGGGGGGAGGGAAAAAGTCAGAAAAACCAAACCTTTTTCCTGACACTCCTTCATTCCCTCCCCCTTTTTCCCCTTCCCCTTTTCCTCCTCTTTTTTCCTTTTTCCCCTTCAAAAAAACCCCGCCCCCCACCCCAAAAAAACCCCCGCCCAAAAAGGAGGAAAAAAGAGACACATATAATTTTTTTTTTTTTCCAGAAAACCCCCTGGCCAAATTTTTAAATTTAAGCACATAACCTGAGTCGCCCCGTTAAAAGGACCAACTTAAAAAATTTTTTTTGGTTTTTTTGGGGTTTTTTCAAGGCCACCGGGGTTTCCCCGTTAGGGCCCCCCGGTTTTAAAAAAAACTGAACTAAAGAGAGGGGTAAAACCCCCACTTTTTTTTTCCCCTTTAGCAAGGTGGATTCTGGGCCATTTGAACCCCGAAAAAACCTCAACTTTAAAGGAAGGGGAAAACCCCCCTTTGCATCCCTCAAAAGGTGCGGATTTTTTGACTAAAAAAAAAAAAAACCCCCGATCTCAACCGAAAGAAGCGGGTAAAACCCTTTTTGTGCATCATCCCCAAAAGGGGACTTGCTTCAAAAATGTCCTTTTTGGGGGGGCCCTGACCCGCCCCCCCGACGTGCATCGCTCCCCCGGACGGGGGTCCCCCGGGGCCGCTGTATCCGGGGGTGCCCCCCAAATCCCCCCCCCTTAGACCCCTGGGGTTTTAGGATATAAAACCTCTCATGCTTGTCCACTTTTTTTTTTCCCCCTTTCCCAAAATGATCCTGAGCCCCGGGGCTGACCCCGAAAAAATCAACCCAAGAGGAGGTGCACTTTTTTTTTTTTCGAAGGGCCAAAACCTTGACCCCGATTTTTTTTGGGGTATGATGCTCAAAAATCAAAATTTAAAAGGAAAAAAAGCTGTTCCCCAAAAAAAACCCAAAGATTTGAATTACTTGTACCTGTGCCAAGTATTTAAAACCCAAAATGTTTAAAAAAGTTTGGGTTCTCTGAATTGCCTTTATCCCCGTTTTTTTCCGGTAAATTTCAAAAGAATGGTGCTGGATTTTTCCAAGGGGTTTGCCCCTAAGGGGCCCCTTTTTGCCAAAACCCCCTTTTTTTACAAAAGGGGGCTTTCTTTTTTTTTTTTTTTCTAAAGCGCTTGCAAATCTCATAGTGTGGGGTTTTTTTTTGGGTTTTTTGGGCTTTTTTTTTTTGACCTTTTTCCCAAAATTTTTTTCTTTAATTTTGGGTTTTTTTCCTGGTTTGCCGGGGGCCCCCCGGGCCCCCCCGGGTTTGACCCCCCTGGGGCCCCAAAAAACCCCCAACGCGGAAAGGCCACCAGAGTGGAAAATGGGGAGAATGATTTTTTGTAAGTGGGGAAAAAAAAT
>JAHHUM010002575.1:0-11466 GCA_036173005.1 Crenichthys baileyi
GTGTTTCTGGTCTTGTGTCTCTGGCCTCTGGGGTTTTTCTGAGCCCCTGGTCCTTTCGGGTCTCTGAGCCCCCTCTTCCTTGGTCTCTGCGCCCCTGGTTCTGGGCTTTTGAGCTCTGACCTCGGTGTCCCCTTTTTCCCGAATCTCTGGATTCTCTGGTCGGCTGGTCTCTGAGTCCCAAGGCCCCCTGGTCTTGGCCTCTTCCTTTCGTCTCTGTTTTTTTGAGTCTCCTGTTTCCCGTGTCTCTGTGTCTCTGAGTTTTTGCCCCCTGGGGCCTTTTTTGGTCTGAGTCAATGGGCTTAGTTTTCTCTGGTCCTTTTTGGGTTCTGAGCCCCGTGTCTTTGCCGTCCTTGTTTCTTAAACTCTGGGTCTCTGGGTCTCTCGTCCTGAGTCTCTGAGCCCCCCGGTCTCGGTTCTTGTCTCTGAACCGACTCTTGGGGGTTTTAGGGGCCCCTGTGTCTCGGGGGCCCCTTTTTCTCTCTGTTTGTCTCCGGGTCTTTCTCTGGGCTCTGGCCCTGTGTCTCTAATCACGGGCTCTGACTCTGGAGGGTTTTTGTCTCTAAATCTTGGGGCCTTTTTGCTCCCCTAGCCCCTGTTTCTCCCGAGCCTCCTGGGGCTGATCCCCTGAGCCCCTGAGACCCTGGTTTTTGGCGTCTGAGTCTCCCGATTTTCTGTTCCCCTGAGGTCTGTGTTTCTCTCTTTTTTGGGTCTCTGGTCTTTTCTGTGTCTCTGCGGGCCCCTGGTTTTCTGGGTCTCTGAGCCTCTGGCCCCCTTGTTGAGTCTCTCTTCCTGTGTCCCGAGGTCCCTTTTCCCTTTTGGGCTCTGTTTTCTGAGGGGTTTTCTGGGCCCCTGTGTCTCTGCGTCTCGATTCTGGGGCCCCTGAGCCCCCTGAGCCTCATGTTCCCCCGGAATTCTGAGTCCCCTGTTTCCCCAGGGGGGCTCTGGTTTTCCCCGGGCCCTTGTCCTAATGTTTTTTGTCCTTTTCCCGGGTCCGGGGTCTCTGTTTTCTCTGCGTCTCTGGCCCCTGGTCTCTGTTGTTTCCCTTCGGTCTCTGTTTTCTCCTGGGTCTCTGTGAGGGGCTCTGGGCCTGAGGTCCTTCCTACTCTAGCTCTGTGTTCTGGGTCATGATTGCCCCTTTTTCCTCCGTGTTCTCTGAGTCTCTGGTCTCCTGAGCCTCTGGGTCTCTGTAAGCCTGACCTCTGGTCTCTGGTCCCCTGAGTCTCTGGTTTCCTCTGGGTCTCTTTTCCTGTGTCTCGGGTTCCTGTGTCTCTGAGTCTCTGAGCCTTTGTGTCTCTGTGCCTGGTCTCTGGTTCTGGCCCTGAGCCTTTTTGGGCCTTTTTCTCGGTCCTTGGCCTCTGTGTCTCTGGGTCCCTTGGCCCCTTGTCTCTGGGTCTCTGGTCCCGTTCTCTGGTCTCTGAGCCCCTGTATCCTGCCTCTGGGTCCTCTTTTGTCTTCTGTGTTTTTTCTCTGGTCTCTGAGTCTGGTCTCTTTTTGGGGCCCCGTGTCCTGGTTCGGTTCTCTGAGTTTTGACTCTGTTCTCTGGTCTCTGTGTCTCTGGGTTCTGGTCCTGGGCTCTGTGTCTCTGTTTTTCTGGGTTCCCTCCTGAGCCTCTGTGTCTCTGCGTCTCTGAGTCTCTGGGTCTCTGACTCTGCCTCTTGTTTTTGTCTCTGGGTCCTTGTCCCTTTTTAAACCCCTGGTTTGTGTCCTTGAACTTGACCTGTCTCTGGTCTCTGTGTCTCTGACTCTGGTCTCTGGGTCTCTGGTCTCTGAGCCTCTGGTCCTCTCTGTCTCTGCGTCTCTGAGTTTCGCCCCGGTCTCTCAGCCTCTTGGTTCTCTGAGTCTCTGTGTCTCGGTCTCTGTGTCTTTTTTGGTTCTGAGTCCTGTGTCTCTTTGGGCCCCTACTCTGTCTCTGAGCCTCTGTGTCTCTGGGGCCGAGTCCCTTGGGCTCTGTTTTCTCTGAGTCTCTGGCTTGTTCTGGGTCTCTGTGTCTCTGGTCTCTGGCCTCTGGCTCCGTCTATTGTCTCTGAGTCCTCTGCCCCTGTGTCTCTGGTCTCTGGCATTTCTCTGTTCCTGGTCTTGAGTCTCTGGGAGTCCATCTGTGTCTCATCCCTACCCCTGTCTCTGGTCTCTGAGTCTCTGTGTCTCTGGTCTCTGGTCTCTGAGCCTCTGTGTCTCTGGTTCTCTGAGTCTCTGTGTCTCTGGTCTCTGGCTCTGGTCTCTGAGCCTCTGGTCTCTGAGCTCTTTTTTGGGCTCTGGCTCTGTTATCTCTTGTCCCCCTGTGTCTCTGGGTCTCTGGCTTGAGTCTCGGGGTCTCTGGTCTCTGGGTCCCTCTGAGCTCTGTGTCCTTCTGAGTCTCGGTCTCGGCATCTGTTTCTCGGTTGTCTCTGGTCTCTGAGCTCTGTGTCTCTGAGTCCCCTGTGTCCCCTGATCTCTGGGTCTCTGTGTCCTCTGGCTCTTGTCTCTGAGCCTCTGTGTCTCTGTCTCTGGCTCTGTTCTCTGACCTCTACCCTGATGTCTCTGAGTTGATCCTGTGTCTCCCGAGTCTCTGAGCATCCTGTGTCTCCGTGCCCTGAGTCTCTGAGTCTCTGAGCCTCTGTGTCTCTGTGTCTCTGAGTCTCGTAATCAGTCTCTGTGTCTCGGGTCTGTGTCTCTGAGTCTCTTGCGTCTCTGAGCTCGTTTGTGTTCTGTGCTTGAGCCCCTGGGTCTCTGGTCTCTGTTCTCTGAGCTCTGGTGTCCTGCGTCTCTGGTCCTGGCCTCTGAGCCTCTGTGTCTCTGGTCTCTGAGTCTCTGGTCTCTGGCCTCTGGGCTCTGGCCCCTGGTCTCTGGGTCTCTGGTTTGTGTCTCTGAGCCTCTGGTCCTTGTCTCTGGTCTCTGAGGTCTCCTGAGTCTCTGTGGTTTCCCGAGTCTCTGGCTCTGTGCTCTGGTCTCTGAGTCTCTGTTTCCTCGTGTCTCTGTGTTTCTGAGTCTCTGTGTCTCTGGGTTTCGGGCGTCTCTGGTCTCCCGTCTCTGTTCCGAGTCTCTGTTGTTCTGGGTCTCTGGTCTCTGTGCTCTGGGGTCTCTGTGTCTCTGAGTCTCTGGTCCTCTGTCTCTGAAACTCCTCTCTGGTCTCTGATCTCTGAGCTCTGTGTTCCCGAGCTGGTGTGTCCCTTTCTGTTCTGGGTCTATGAGCTCTGTGCTCTTGTCTCTGTCTCTGGTCTCTGTTTTTCTGGTTCTGAGCCTCTGAGCCTCTGTATCTCTGGTCTCTGGCCTGAGCCTCTTTTGGTCTCTGTGTCCCTTTAGTCTCTGAGTCTCTGTGCTCTGGCTCTGTGTCTCTGAGTCTCTGTGTCTCTGGGGTCTCTGTGTCTCTGGTCTCTGAGCCTCTTTGGGTTTTGGGGGTCTCTGCTCGAGTCTCTGGAGCTCTGTGTCTCTGCGTCTCTGTGTCTCTGGTTCTCTGAGCCCTCTGAGTCTCGTGTCTCTGAGTCTCTGAAATCCTTGTCTCTGGTCTCTGTCCCCGAGCCTCTGTGGGCCTCTGCTCTCTGTATCTGTGGTCCCCTGAGCCTCTGTGTTCTGCTCTTGTCTCTGAGTTTCTGACCTCTGTGCTCTGTGTCTCTGCCGTCTCTGAGTCTCTGGTCTCTGAGCCTCTGGTGTCTCTGGGTCTCTGAGTCTCTGAGTCTCTGAGTCTCTGAGTCTCCTGAGCCATCTCGTGTCTCGTCTTGTCTCTGTCCTGTCTCTGAGCTCTGTGTCTCTGGTCTCTGTTTCTGAGTCTCTGGTCTCTGTGGGCTCTGTGGTCTCGGTCTCTGAGCCTCTGGCCTCTCCTGTCTCTGAGCTCTGTGTCTCTGTGTCTCTGAGTCTCTGGGCTCTGGGCTTTTCTCTGCATCTCTGGGCCTCTCTGGGCTCTGTGTCTCTGGTCTCTGAGTCTCTGAGCCTCTGGTCCCCTGCGTCTCTGGGTCCTGGTCTCTGGTCTCTGGCTCTGTGTCCTCTGAGTCTCTGTCCTGAGTCCTTTTGAGTCTCTGTGTTCTTGCGTCTCTGAGTCTCTTGGGTCTCTGAGTCTTTTCTGGTCTCGAGTCTCTTGCTCTGGTTCTCTGGCCTTCTCTGTTGGGTTCTCGTCTCTGAGCTCTGTGTTCTGGGTCTCTGTGTCATGGTCTCTGAGCCTCTGTGTCTCTGAGTCTCTGAGTCTCTGAGCTCTGTTGTTCTCTCTGCTTCTGAGTCTTCTGGGCTCTGATCTGAGCCCTGTGTCTCTGAGTCTCCTGGTCTCTGCTTTGTCTCCTGGTCTCTGAGCTCGTGTCTCTGAGCGCTCTGAGCTCGTGTCTCTGTGCCTCTGAGTCTCACTCTGAGCCTCTGTGTCTCTGGTCTCTGAGTCTCTGGTCTCTGGTCTCTGGCTCTGTGTCTCTGGGTCTCTGTGTCTCTGGTCTCTGAGTCTCAATGGGTCTCTCGTCTGAGTCTCTGGTTCTCGAGCCCTGAGCCTCTGTCATGTCTCTGAGGTCTCTGTGTCTCGACTTGAGTCTCTGTGTCTCTGAGTCTCTGTCTCTGTGAGTCTCTGAGTCTCTGAGTCTCTGTGTCTCTCGTCTCTGGTCTCCTATCTCAGTGACTCTGAGGTCTCTGAGTCTCTGAGTCTCTGTCTCTGAGTCTGTAGTCCTGAGTCTCTGAGCCTCTGTGTCTCTGCGTCTCTGAGTCCTGATCTCTGAGCCTGATGTCTCTGGTCTCTGGTCTCTGGGTCTCGTTCTGGGTCTCTGTGTCTCTGGTCTCTGAGCCACTGTGTCTCTGGGTCTCTGAGTCTCTGTGCTTGGTCTGGTCTCTGAGTCTCTGAGCCTCTGTGTCTCTGGTCTCTGAGTTTCTGAGTTTTTGGCCCTGAGGCTCGGTCTCTGGCCTCTGTGTCTCTGTGTCTCTGGCTCTGAGTCTCTGTCTCTGGGTCTCTGAGTCCTCTGTGTCTCTGTTCTCGTGTCTCTGATCCTGTGTCTCTGGTCTCGAGTCTCTGTGTCTCCTGAGTCTCTCGGGTGTCTCTGAGTCTCTGGTTCTGGCCTCTGGTCTCTGCGTCTCTGGGTCCTGGGCTCTGGTTTTCTGAGTCTCTGTGTCCTCCCGAGCCTCTGGTCTCTGTGTCTCTGGTCTCTGACCTCTGGTCTCTGAGCTCACTCGTGGTCTCTGAAGGTTTTTCCTGTCTCTGAGTCTCTGAGTCTCTGGTTGTCTCTGTGGGCCTGAGCCCTGTCTCTGGTCTCTAGTCTCGAGTCTCTGGTCTCTGGGTCTCTGAGTCTTTCCTGTGTCTCGATCTCGTGGCTCTGTTGTGGTCTCTTCTCTGAGCCTCTGGTGGTCTCTGAGCCCCTGTGTCTCTGAGCCTGGGTCTCTGAGCCTCTGTGTCTTTTGGTCTCTGGTGTTCTGAGTTCGGCTCTGGGTCTCTGTTGTCTCTGAGTCTGCCTCTTCGTCTCTGTGTCTCTGGGTCTCTGGTCCTGTTTTTGGGCTCTGAGTCTCGGTGTCTGGTTCTGAGCCTCTGTGTCTCTGGCGTCTTGGCCTGATCTCTGATCGTGCTTGGCCTCTGGTTCTGCATTTCTGGTCTCTGGCCCACTGAGCTCTTTTGTCTCTGCGTCTCTGAAGGGTCTCTGAGCCTCTGGGCCTGAGGATCTCGTGTCTCTGTGTCTCTGTGTCTCTGGGTCTCCCGTGTCTCTGAGCTCTGTGTCCCCTGGGTTTTCTGGTCTCCGGTCCTGTGTCTGAGTCTGTGTCTCTGGTCTCTGAGTTCTGTGTCTCTGAGCTTACTCTGGTCTTTTAGTTTCTCTTTTGTCCTCTGAGTCTCTGGCACTGTGTCTCTGGTCTCTGTTCTGAGCTCTGTGTCTCTGTGTCCTCTGTGTTCTGAGTTCTGGTCTCTGAGCCCTTGTCCCCTGGCCTCTGTGTCTCTGGTCTCTGTGTCTCTGGTCTCTGTCTTGAGTCTCTGGGTCTCTGAGCCTCTGAGCCTCTTGTCTCTGAGTCTCTGAGTTCTCGTGTCTCTGAGTTCTGGTCCTTGTCTTGAGTTTTAGTCTCGTGTCTTCTCTGTGGTCTCTGAGGGCTCTGTGCTCTGGGTCTCTGGCTCTGTGGCCCCTGTGCCTCTGGTCTCTGGTCTCTGGCTCTGGTCTCTGGCCCTGTGTCTCTGCCTCTGGTTCTTCCTGCGTTCTTTCAGGTACCCCGGTCCTCTGCGTCCTCTGGGTCTCTGTGTCTGGGTCCTGTGCTCTGGTCTCTGGGTCTTTCCGTCTCTTGTTCCTGGTCTCTGAGTCCATGTGTCTCTGAGTCTCAGTGCCCCTGGTCTCGAGCCTCTGGTTTTTGGGCGAGCCTGTGACTCCTCTGAGTCTGGTGTGTCTCTGGTTTGGCTCTGGTTGTGTCGATTTTGGTCTCTGAGCCCTGAGCTCTGTGTCTCTGCGGGCCTTGTTTGGTCTCTGGCCTCTGAGCCCCTGTGTCTCGGTCTCTGGGGTCTCTTGGTCTTGTCTCTGAGCCTCTGTGTCTCTGGTCTCTGTCCTGAGTCTCTGAGCACTCTTGTTCCCCTTGTCCTTTAGTCTCTGGCTCTGAGCCTCTGTGCCTCTGGTTCCCGGTCTCTGGCTCTGAGTTCTCTGTGTCTCTGGGTCTCTGTGTCTCTGATCTCTGGTCTCTGAGTCTTGAGCTCTGGTGTCTTGGTCTCTTGTTCTGGTCTCTGGTCTCTGTGTCCAGCTCTGTGTCTCTGATCTCTGATCTCTGGGTCTCTGGGCCCCTGAGCCCCGTGTTCTGATTCTGGCTCTGTGTCTTCTGAGCCTCTGTGTCTCTGGTCTCGTTTTCTGAGTCTCTGTGTCTCTGGGTCTCTGTGTCATGCTTGCCTCTGGTTTTCTGGTCTCTGGTCTCTGGTCTCTGTGTCTCGGGTTCTGTGTCTCTGGTCCTCTGTGTCTCTGGTCTCTGGTCTCTGGTCCCTGCGTCTCGACTCTCTGGTCTCTGAGCTCGAGCCTTGTGTCTGAGTCCTGAGCCTCTGTGTCTCTGGTTTCTGGGGTCCGAGCTCTGGTGTCCTGGACTCTGTGTCTCTGTGTCTCTGTGTCTCTGGAGTCTCGAGTCTCTGGTCTCTGCTCTTGAGCCCTTGGGGTTTTGGGTCTCTGAGCTCTGGTCTCGTCTCTGGTCCTAGCCCCTGATTCTCTTGTTTTGGGCTCTGTTCTCTCTGAGCCCTTGCCTCTGTCTCTTGTCTCTGTCTCGAGTCTCTGGTCTCTGGGTCTCTGGTTCTCTGGTTTTGAGCCTCTGTGTTCTTGTCTCTGATCTGGTCTCTGGTCTCTGGTCTCTGACCCTGTGTCTCTGGCTCTGTCTCCTGGTCTGGCTTTGTTTCTCTGCGTCTCTGTGTCTCTGGGTCTCTGAGCCTCTGTGTCTCTGCGTCTCGGAGTCTCTGAGTCTCTGTGTCTCTGATTTTGTTCAGTCTCTGAGCCACTTGTCTCGGTCTGTGCTCTGAGTCTCTGGGTCCTGAGCTCTGGCTCTGTGTCTCTGGTTCCTCTTGAGTCTCTGTGTTCTGGGCTCTGGTCTCTGCTGCTCTGAGTCTCTGGTCCTGAATCTCTGGTCCCCTGTGTTCTGGTCTCATGTGTCTCTGGAGTCCCCTGGTCTCTGGGTCTGAGCCTCTGGTCCTTTTGCGTCCCTGGTTCTGAGTCCTGGTCTCTGTGTCTCTGGTCCTGGTCTCTGAGTCTCTGTGTCTCTGGTCTCTGAGTCTCTGGCGCTCTTGGGCTCTGCGTCTCTGATCCTCTGGTCTCTGAGTCTCTGTGTCTCTGTGTTCTGAGTCTCGTGTCTCTGGTCTCTGGTCTCTGGTCTCTGGTCTCTGTCTCTGTGTTTCTGGTTCTGGTCTCGGTTCTGGGTCTCTGAGTCTCTGTGTCTGGGCCCCCGGTTCCGCTCTTTTGTTTCTCTGAGTCTTGCTTTGGGCTCTGGCCTTGTGTTTCTCTGAGTTCCCTGGTTTTTGTGTTTGGCTCTGGTCTCTGAGCCCTGGTCTCGATCTCGTGCGTGCCCGGGGCTTGGCCCCTGGGGTTTTGGCTCGACCCTTTGTCCTGGGCTCTGGTTTTCTTTTTGTCTGGGTCCGGGTCTTGAGCTTGGCTCTAGTCTCTGAGTCTCTGGCCCCCTTCTCTGGTTTGTGTCTGGTCTCGAGCTCTGGTTTTGGCGTTCTGGTCCTGGTCCTGGGCCTCTGTGTTCGGTCTCTTGCCTGGTTCTGTCTTGGGGTTCTCTTGCCCCTTGCCCCTTGGTTTCAGCTCTTTTTCCTCTCTTGGCCCCGTTTCTCTGATCCTGTGCTGATTCAACCCCCTGGCCCGATCTTTGGACCCCCGTCCTCTAGTCTCTGGCCTTCTGTTCTCTGTCTCTGGTCCGAGCTTGGTCTCTTTCTTCTCTCCCGAGCCTGTGTCCGGCTCTGACTTGGCCACTCTGGCCTCTTGTTCTGGGGGTCCTGGTCTCTGGTCTGTGCTCTGGCTCGGGGTTTTGGTCTCTGAGCTCTGGTGCTGGTCTTGAGTCTCTGTGTTCTCTGGTCCTGGCCTCGGTTTTGGTTCTGGGGCTCTGGGTCCTGGGCCCCCTGGGTTCTGTGGGCTCAGGTCTCGGTTTCCTTTAAGGGCCCCAGGGTTTTGATTCTCTGGTTTTCAATTCTCTGTTCTCAGTGTCCAGGTCTCGCGTCTCTGGGTCCTTTTGGTCCCAGGCCCTGGGTCCCTTTTTGGTTTTCCGGTCCCCTGGTCTCAGTGTCTCAGGGGTTTCCCGGGTTTTTCAGGGCCCCTGGTTCTCTAGTTCAATCTCTCAGCGTCCAGGTCTCAGGGGCCCCTTTGGTTTTCTGGGTCTCGGCCTCAGGGGCTCTGGTTTTGGGCTCATTGTTGGGCTTTAGGGTCTCGGGTCTCTGGTCTCAAGTCTTTGTTTCATTCCTCGGGTTTTTTCAGGGTCTTTTGGGGGTCTTGGTCTCTGGTCCCCCGTTCTCGCCTCTGGTCTCTGTTCAAGGTTTTTTAGGGCCCCAGGGTTTGGGTTCAGTGTCTCGGTCTTTGGGCCCTCCCCGGGTCTTGGTCCCCCACGGGCTCGGTCTCGGTCTGGGGCTCGGCCCCTGGGTCCTGGTCTCAGGGTTCCCTCCAGGTCTCTGGGTCTCTGGTTTTTCCCCAAAGTCTTTAGGCTTTTGGTTCCCCGGGTTTGCAAAGGGCTCTTTGGTTCAGGGCCTCTTTCTCTGTGGGTCTCAGGGTTTTTTCAGGTTTTCCTTTTAGGGCCTGGGTCCTCGAGTCTCTGGTTTTCAGTGGGCCTCATGGCCCCCTGTGCTCAGGGTCTCGGGCCCCTGGTCCCCGGTCCTGGTCCAGTTCTCCGTGTTTTCAGGGTCCTGGGTCTCTGCGTCTCCCGTGTCTCGGTCTCACGGTTTTGTGTCTTTGGCCCCAGGTCCACACGGTCTCTGGGGCTCGTTTTCTCCCTGTTTCAGGGTCCCCCCCCCCCCCTGGGTTTACTGTGTCTCAGGGTTTTTCCAAATGTCTTCAGGGTTCTCAAGGGTCTAAAGGGGCCTCTGGTCTCTGGTCATCACTTTTCCTTTCAGGGTCTCAGGGCCCCCGGGTCCCTGGTTGGTCTCAGTTTCTCGGGTTCAAGGGCCCCTGGCTCTCTTTGGGCCCCAGGGGGTCTTGTCTCTGGGTCCAATCTCCCCCCCGTGGAAAATTTTTTCAGTGTCTCAGGGCCCCGGAAACTCTGGTCTCAGGCCCTCCCGGGTCCCCTGTGTCTCAAGGGCTCGGGTTCAGGGTCTCTGGTCTCCCCTGTCCCGGTTTGGGCTCTGGGTTCAGGGTCTCGGGTCTCTGGGTCTCTAGGGTTTTTCCCCAGGGGCTCAATGGCCTCGGTTTTAGGGTTTTCAGGGGCTCAGGGGCCCTTTTTCCCGGGGTTTTCTGGGGTCTCAATTTTCAGGTCTCAGTGTCCTTTAGGGCCTCTGGTCTCTGTTTCCCAGGGGGCTCCCGGGTCTCGGTGTTTTTTCAGGGTCCCCCTGGGGTCTGGTCTCGAGGGCTCAATGTCTTTAGGGTCCCAGTTCCCGGTAAAGGGGCCGGCCTCGGGTCTCTTTTTGTCTCAGGGGGTCTGGTTCCCCTTTGGGGTTTTTGAAATCCCCAAAGTCTAAAGGGGCTCAGGGTTCTGGGCCCTGTGTCTCAAATTTTCCCGGGGGGGCCTCTGGGTCTTTTGGGCCCCTGAGGGCTCAAGGGGGCTCAGGGTCCCCAAAGGGCCCCAGGGCCCCTTTGGGTTTTGGTCTCAATTTTCCCTGGGCTCAGGGCCTCGGGCCTTTTTGGGTCCCCTGGGGCTCTGGTCCCCCATGTCTCCCGGCCCCAGGGTCTTAAGGGCCCGGGGGCTACTACCTTTTTGTTTTCCCGGTTTTTTCAGGGTCTCGGGGGTTTTAGGCCGGGTCCCCTGGGTCCCCCTTTGGGCTCAGGGTCTCGGGTCAGGGTCTCGGGCCCCTTCACCTGGGTCTCAATGTCTTTAAAAACCCCAGGTCTCGGGTCTGGTTGCCCCAGGTCCCCAAAGGGGGACCCCGGGGCTCGGGCCGGGTCTCAGGGTCTAAAGGGGCTTGGGCCCCTTGGGGCTCTGGGGTCTCTGGTCTGGGTCTCAGGCTTCGGGTCTTGGTCCAGGTTCTCGGGGTTTAAAGGGGTCTGGGTTCCCCGGTCTCAGGGGCAGGCCCCGGGTCTCAGTGCTCAGGTCCCAGGGCCCCGGGTCTCCATTGCCCCAGGGTCCAGGGCCCTTTTGGGCTCAGTGCTTTTTCAGGGGTTTGGGGGGCCCCTGGGGGCTCCCGGTCTCAGTTCTCAGTGTCCCCCAGTGTCTCAGGGCCTCCTTTTGGGGCTCGGTTTTTAAGGGGGCTAGGGCCTCTGGGGCTTTAGGGTCTGGGTCTCTGGCCCCTGGGGCTCAGGGTCCCCGGGTCCCCCAGGCCCCTGGGTCTCAGGGTTTCCCCCCAGTGTCTCAGGGGTTTAGGCCCCCGGGTTCCTCAATTTCTCAAATGTCCTCAGGGTCTAGGGCCCCGGGTCTCGGGTCTCTGGGTCTTTTTGTTTTTCAGGGTCCCCGGCCTCAGGGCCCCCTGGGTCTCGGTCTCAAAGCTCAGGGTTGGGGCTCCGTGGGGCGGAAGGAGGGCCCCTGGTCCTCTCTTGTCCCCGGGGCCCCCGGTTCTCTTGGGCTCGGGGCTCAAGGGGCCTCGGGGGCTCAGGGCCTTTTAGGGCCCCTGGGTCTCTGTGGGCCCCCAATTGGGGCTCAGGGCCTCGGGGCCCCAGGGCCTCGGGGGGGCCCTGGGCTCATGGGTCTGGGTTGGGGCCCCAGTTTTCTCAGGGGCCCCGGGCCCCCTGGCTCTTTTGGGGTTCCTCTGGGTCTCAAAGTCTCAGGGTCCCAGGGGGCCCCCAGGGCCTCTGGGTCTCGGTCCCCAGTGTCTCAGGGGCCCAGGGGCCCCGGGCTCTGGGTCTTTTGGTCTCAATGTCTCAGTGTCGGGGGGCCCCGGGTCTCGGGTCTCTGGCCCCCAAGGGGCCCCAAGGGGTCAGTGTCTCGGGTCCAGGGCCTTTTGGGTCTCTGGTCCCCAGTTTT
>JAHHUM010002576.1:0-10820 GCA_036173005.1 Crenichthys baileyi
AAAAACTTTTAAAAACCTTTACCCCAATATAAACTTTTACTAATATGTTGAGTTAATAGTTTAGAACAAATCAAAATCAACTCCAAACAGATGAGGTTTTAACCAAGATTCAGCATTTTACAGTCTTCTGGAAATTTGTTCCAGATTATTGGACCATAAGAACTGATTGCTGCTTCTCCATGTTGGGTTCTGGTTCTAAGGATGCAGAGTAGACCTGAACCAAAGCCAAAGGGTCTGGAAGGTTGATACAACAACAACAAATCTTTAAAGTGTTTAGGTGCTAAGCCAATCAGTGACTTATAAACTATAACACGTATTTTAAAGTCTATTCTCTGAAACACAGGGAGCCAGTGTAAGGCCTTAAAGCTGGGGTAATGTGCTCCCTTTCTTAGTTCTAGTGAGAACTCAGGCAAGCGCTTTTCTGGATCAGCTGCAGCTGCCTGACTTTTTAGGCAGACCTGTAAAGAGGTTGTTGCAGTACATGGATGAGTTTTTCCAGATCCTGCTGGCACATTAGTCCTTTAATCCTGGAAATGTTCTTTAGGTGATAGAAGGACGATTTAGGGATTTTCTTTATGTGCCTCTTTAGGTTCAGGTACAAGTCTATCACCACACCCAGATTTCGGGCCTGATCTGTGGTTTCCAGCTGTGGTAACTGAAGTTGTCTGCTGCCTCTTTATCACTCTTCCTTTAGTCCAATAATTTCTTCAGTTTTGTTTTTATTCAAATGAAGAAAATTATAGGGTGCATGGTGGTACAGCACAGTTGCCATGAAGCAAGAAAGTCCTGGATTCGACTCCCAGCCTTGGGTCTTTCTCCACGGAGTTTGCATGTTCTCCTGGTGCATGCATGGGTTCTCTCCCAGGACTCTGACTTCCTCCCACAGTCCAAAAACATAACTGTCAGGTTAACTGGTCTCTCTAATTAGCCCTTGGGTATGAATGAGTGTGTGCGTGGTTGTTTGTCCTGTCTGTCTCTGTGTTGCCCTGCAATGGACTGGCGACCTGTCCAGAGTGTACCCTGCCTCTCTCCTGTAGACTGCTGGAGATAGGCACCAGCTCCCCCATGACCCACTATGGAAGAAGCAGGTATAGAAAATGGATGGATGGATAAAGAAAATTATGTCACATCTATGCATTAATTTGTTTAATGCATCTACCCAACACTTGAATAGGTACATAGTCACCTGGTGACATTGTAATGTAGAGCTGTGTATCATGAAACATGTAAAATATGAAAAGCCTAATTAATTGAACTACCCAGTATGAGATTCTTTAAGGTGTTGAACCAGAACACAACTTTGGTGCGCCACTGAAATGGGAATTTTTTTGTTTGTTTTTTTTCTTTGCAGTCTGGTAATAAAAATGTAATTCCACTGGAGAAGTGAACACACATAAAATGAACATGCTTCAAGGTAAACAAGTAGAAAATTATATACCTTTCTGGTTTGTGTTAGCGGTTGTCTTATAGACCTCAAACCAGAAAGATTTCTTCTGATCTTCTGATATTTTCACCTCCTCCACATCGTGAAGCTTGTTCTTCTTTGATGTCTTTGCAAAACACACTAACCTATTTAGTCTGACCTTTGTTGTACTGACACACATGGAATCCGTATTACAGCTCAACAAATAAACATTTGAAAAATAGCTGTTTGCACACACAATTTATTTAAACCTTCTACACAAACTGGGAAGAGGCTTATTCAGAGCCAACTGGCTTCCAAAGGGATTTAGTTGTTTTTTTTTGTACACTGCAGATGAGTTTAATTCTTTTGCCCACTGGTAGTTCCTGCATGCATGTGCTAAGGGCAACATGCTTGTAATTAACAATCATTTCAGTCCATGTTTGTCCAATCCTTACATTAGGATTTTCATCATCAGGTTATCCAAAATGTTGTTGATATGATATCCAAATTGAATCAAGGTTTCACAAACTGTGTTTAAAGGAATCTCTGTCCAGTATAGTGTAATGTAGTTATGTCATAATGGGGTTTTCTTAGACTCTGAGATACACAACCACGAGGAAAGAGACAGCGTTTTAACAGTTTATTTAGAAAAACGGATAAAGCTCGTACTGGAACAAGGGCTGGAGCTGGTGGACAAACACGGCTCTCTGAAGGAGAAAGACCCTCTGGGTGGAAACAGAGAAAATGTGAATGTATTCCTTTAGATGCCAACTTAAGGGGTTGGGTTCTTGGCAAGACCGGGGGGAAATAAGTCCTTCTCCACGGTGACTTGAGACTGAAAGGCTGTGAACAGTTTTCGGAGGATGAAGTGCTTTGTTTCTTCTCTTCCAGGAAACTCTACTATGGTTGGAGAGTTTTAACATTGGAGGGTGGACAGGTAGGTTGACGGGTGGTTCTCAGGTGGCTCCTGAGAAGCTGGGCTTGGAGTTGGAAGCAGAGAGGAGGCTCAGGGCTGAGGTGTTGAGGCTGGAGTTCCCAAACTCCTCTGAACATGACACAAGTGAAAATGGAGACCAGAAAGGTTCCACGACTTTGCAGATCATCCTTCGCTGAAGGGTGATCTGCAAAGCAGGGGGAGAAAAAACAAGGAGATCAGAGAAACTGCTTGGAAGCAGGACTGCAGAGAACCAGAGGTCTAGCTATTACCACACCAAGTGAGAAAACGAACTGACGCCTCCTACTGGGTTTCCACTCCATAAGTAGCCCAGCTGATTGCTCTCAGATGAACAACACCTGTGCGGCAGCACCTGCCAGTCACACCCTGCACAGAGAGAACACAGCACACAAAACACAGCCTGCATGCAACCTGCACACAAACCACCGTGGATATGACAAATTAAGGTTTGACCACTTTATATGTTTTAGATTTAGAACTGAAAATAATCAAATGCTCTCCAGGTTTGTGAAAAAATTTGAAATTCACCTTTAATTTACGCACTAAATCAGAAGCTGTGAATTATATAACAACTTTAGTGTCATTACCGTCCCAGTGGTGTATGACTATGTTTCCTTATGGTACTTGCAGTGTGCACAACACAGGGGGCTCTGACTCTGCACTGATTGGAAAAAGCGCAGTAGAAAAAGCAATAGAAAACTAATTTGCTGTCAACTGACATGTTGCTTTTTTGTGGCTTCCCAAAAGGGCATGGCACCCCGGGCAATGTGCCACATCATGGATATCAACAGCCACCCCAACTTTTACCTACAGTGTGTATTACAAACAGATACGTTTAATGCTAAACTAAATTTGCTGTCTGTAATTTATGCTTATTGAACAGCTGTGGCCTGTTAAGATTCTTATGCTATTAAAGAGTGAATTATATGTTTTCCAATATTCTTGTAACTGCATCCAGATTTCCCAAAGACTGCAGAGATGAAGCACAGAGGTAAAAGGGTTTCAGTAAACAGGTTGCTGTTGCTGGCTGTCTGACAGCATGCCAGATGGTCCTCTGCTTTGTGGCGTCAAGTCTAAACAAGAGAGGGAGCTTCACACCTGGTCTTATTCCTGTATGTTTACAGGAATGTCAATATAATCCCTTGTGAAGCACCTTCTTATTCATTATTCTTTTCCCAGTTTTAGTCAAAAAGTCTTCAAACCATTGTTAGCTACAGAGAAGGTGATTGCACAGATTTCATGCTTTGAGTTAGAGGTACAGTGCGTCTAAAAAAATACATTCCCTCCTACAGATTTCTTCTGTTTTTGCTTCTTTTATTATACCTAAATGTTTGAGATCCTTAAACGAATGTTTGATTGCCCCCTTAATTTAAATATGGACTTGGACAAGGCCACTCTGTCTGTCAGAGGTGGGCTTGCTGGGGTTCTTTGTTACTGCTCTGCTGTATAATCCAAAGGCACCTGGGCTAAAGGTTATGAATGGCTGACTGGAAATTATCCTTTAGGATTTTCTAATATAGAGCAGAATTCATAGTTTCATCAATAACAAGTCCCTCAAGTTCTGAAGCAGCAGAACAGCCCCAGATCATTGCACTACCATCACCATGTTTGGCTGTCGGCATTATGTTCTTTTTCCAATATTGTGGCAGTTTTAAGCCAGGTATATCAGACAGAAACCTTTCAAAAACTTCCCTGTTTCTTCTTATCATGACATAATATTTTCCCAAAGGTTCTTGTGGGTCATAAAGTGTTATTTTTTTGGAAAGTATGAGACAGGCCCTTGTTTTCTTCTTGGTCAGCAGTGGTTTTCACTTTGGATCTCTCCCATTGATGATTTTTGTGCCCAGTCTCCTCTTTTTGTTGAATCATAGACACTGACTTTCACTGAGGGAATTGAGGCCTGCAGAGCTTTAGATATGAATACATTATTGGAATATATTTGGTATGCTGGTCACTCTTGGGAAGGTTGTGCTCCATTAGTGAATGGCTCTCGCTGGGTTCACCGGAGCCCCAAATGATTTTGGAACCCTTTCCAGACTCATAGATGCAAACGGTGTTTTCTTCATGTTTTCTTAAATTTCTGTGGATTGAGGTATGATGTGTTGCTTTTTGAGATTTTTAAACCTACTCCATGTTGTCAGACAGGTTCTCTGAAGATACGGGTTGGCAGCCTTTTTCAAATCAGGCCTGGTTGGTTTGGATAGCTTTTCTCACTTAAATTAAATCATCATATGAAAACTGCTTTCTGTTTTTATTTAGCTTATAATTGTCTGATATTTGAACTTGGGTGGGAATAGTTTTTCCCAGCACTGTACTGTTCTTTTCTTTCTTCCTTACATACCTGAATATCCATTATCTTTAAATGACACTCAAGGTCCTTAAGGTTTTTCTCCATTATTACAATGTGTCCTATCTTTGTGAACTGCCATAGATAAGGTTGAGTGGAGACAAGATAATGTAGTGTCTATAAGGAAGACCATGTCGTGTAAGTCTGCCTAATTGTAAAGGAGCCAGATAACGTCCCATTACTTACTTATGTCATACATGGCGAGTGTAGTTTCTCAAATCTACACAAAAATGTATTCCTAATCAAAATTTTGATTATGGCCAGTTAAAAAATTGCAAGAATTTGCTTTTTGCACTGTTGGATCTGGAAAAAGGTTTAAGTAGAGCTTCACAATGCTAAAAGAAGAAATGGGAGCAAGAAACAAAAAAATTTGAGTTGGCAATTTATTGAAAACAACAATTTAACTGAAATAGGCTGTTCATAAGCTGACCAAAAGTTTAAGACCATAGCTAAAAAAAACAAACCAGAAATCAAAGTGTCAAAAAAGGACACAGTAATGAATAGCTCCACCATTGTTGTTTATTCCCTCAAACAGTCGTTTAGGCTTGCTTGTTGCATGTGTTTCCGGGAGGCTAGTGGGAACGTTGCTCCAGTTGTTAAAGATGGCATCACAGAGGGCATCCACTTTCTGGAACTTATGTCCATGTTTGTAAAGTTCCCTGGACATCCATCCCCAAATGTTCTCAATTGGATTTAGATCAGGGGAGCATGCAGGATGATCCAAAAGAGTGACGTTATTCTCCTGGAAGAAATCCTTTGTCAGGTGAGCATTGTCCCCTTGAAAATCCCAGTCATTACCACACAGACAAGGGGCTTCAGTCATGAAAGAGGCCTGCTGCAACATCTCCACATAGCCAGTTGCTGTTCGACGCCATCGTACAACCTGTAGCTCCATTGTTCCATTGAACAAAAATACACCCCAAATCATGATGCCACCCCCCATCCCACTGTGCCACATAGAAAACATCTCAGGTTGGATCTCCTTGCCATGCCAGTAACATTGTAAGCCATTAGGACCATTAAGGTAATTTTTTTCTTGTCAGAGAATAAATCTTTCTTCCACTTTTCAATTTCCCATGTTTGGTGTTCCCTTGCAAAGCCCAATTGGGCAATTTTGTGGCGTTAGAGATGTGGCCTTCGAAGACAGTTTTTGTTTTTAAAGCCCTTCCCTCACAGATGCCTTCTAATGGTTATTGGACTGCATTCAGCACCAGTAATGGCCTTAATTTGGGTTGAGGATTGGCCCCCTGTGTCTTGACGTACAGCCAATCGGATCCTGCGGCTCAGCGCTGGTAAAATTGTTTGGGATCTACCAGCAGACCTTTTTGTTTCCATAACCTCAGGAAGAAATTCAAAATAACTGTCTTACTGCGTCCAACTCAGCAGCGATGACACGGTGTGAGAAGCCTTGCTTATGCAGCTCAACAATCCTACCACGATCATGACAGTGAGCTTAATTTGCCTTTACCATCAGGAGGTCCTGACAGTGTGAATACTTGACAGAAAATGACATGGAATCATAATTTTTGCACAGATTTTGGCTTTTAAAGGCTATGGTCTTAAACGTTTGATCAGCTGACAAACACATGTTTGAGTTTAAATACAGTCAATAAATATATGCTCAAGTTTTTTTAGCATCGTGAAGCTCAACTGAGAACCTTCTTAAGGCCCAACGGTGCAAAATGCTAATTATTGCACTTTTTAACTGGCCTGAAGATTTTGATCAGGAGTGTGTATACTTCACAACTGTGCTGTTGTCAGCCTGCAATAGATGGAAACCTAACCTCCACCGCAATATGCCAGCATATGTTTCTGTAAATCATTATGTTTAAAAACAGCTGGGACTTGTTTGTTGGCCATATTGACAAGCCGTGAGTGATAGCAGGCCTCCTTCTATCAGCTTGTGACGTTCATCTGCGCCCACTCATTTATGCGGAGTGGCCACAAATTTACAGATGGCCATTTTGTCTAATGGATACCATTCATTCATTCCCATGGCAGGCTTTGGCAGTCGCTATCCCAGGTCCATTAGGAAATGAGTCCACAGTCATGCCAACCGAGACAAATGATGGCATCAGAACCTGAGTGACTCCTGCATGACTCAACAATGCTGGGCTCATTCTGCGTTCTGTTTCAGTCAGCAACCGTTGCTATAACGAATGCATTATGATGTGAAACCAGTCTGCTAATATTGCACCGTGTCACATCCTTCCTGTTTTGCAAATCTAAAGTGAAAAAGTAAAAAAAAAATCACCTACATACTTGTGGGGACTTTAATACTTGATGAAAAGGATATTTTGATGCTGATACAACTTAAAAGAAATCAACTCAATAGATTAGACTTGAAAGTCCTCTACAAGGTGGAACTTTGATGTTGTAAGGAATAAATATGTCTCTGTACCAGAACGTGGCCTCTGTAGGTGTATGTGTGTCTGCAGTTGTCCTTCCAAAGTCATGGAGCTGAGCAGAGTTCCTGAAGACAAGCTAAGCACTCTGGCAAGAAAATGCAGCATCATCATGGATTCCACCTCTGCAGAGTGTTCGATCTAAAGGGCTCGTCAGGTTGCATTAGCTAAATGGGCACTGCGTTGTCTCTGAGACACGTTGCACTTTTTAATCTGATCAGCCTTTCTAATTGAATTCAACCTGACAGCTCTTTCATTTAGGTCTGAATTGGATCCAATTGTATTTAAAAGAGTACATCTAAATTTATTGTAGGAGTAAATATTCAAAAGTCAGGTGAAGAGGCAGCTGGAGAGACTGGACCGGAATCTCTTCAGCCTAGCCTGACCAAGAAGATGGTTACAGTGCTGTGGAAGACATGATGTCTTGTTACAGTATCAAATAAATGTCATTTATCTGTCCTCCTTCAACATCATGGCAGTCCAAGAGAGATTCCTATTGGCCGACCAGAGTGAGCACATTTCAGGACCCCTTGCATTGATCGCCTGGATCTATGACCACCTGACAAACAGATCCATGTTTGTGAGACTAAAGGGTCATGTGTTTAAACGGATGGTGAGCAGCAGAGGAGCACCACAGGGGATTGTACCCTTTACCAATCCTTCTTAATCTGTACACCTCAGACTTCGAGTACAGGAGATAGTCCTATCATCTGCAGATGACTCTGCAATCGTTGAGCGTATTAGGGAGCTGTTTAACAGTAAAGTGTTATAAACAAATGTTTAGTCATTTCAGTGAACATTATTTTTCTCACTGTTAATTGCATTAATATTACTTAGGTAGTTATTTTGACTGGAACAACTTTAGAGGTTCCACACTCAGTAGTTCTACTCAGGGTGATCATTGGTGGTGCACCCCCTCTGAGCACCATTTCCTGTGAAGGAATTTATCATGTAACAATCCAACTCAAAAGGGCCGATTGTTTAAAGGTTAAATACCATTTGCATAACAGCATTTGCATAAATATCTATTATGTTTTGAGGTTGAAGTTGTTTTACGATGGCAAACATCTGCTGTGGTCGAGGCCCTTCTCGGATTAGCTGTTAGCTTCAACCTCCAGGACTAACTAACATGGATTTATAATACCAAGGGTTTTTTTCTCCAAGAAACCAGTTCCAGTGAAAAACTGGTGCCAGTGTTTGGTCAGCAACAGTCTTTGTGTTTCCAGCACTGCAGGCTCTGCAGGCTCTCGCCTTTTAAAAACTAGCCCTAACTTTGTTCTGGGCCAGACAAAAGAATTCCTTTTACCAGGAGTTAGAGGCGGTCTAAACTGAGACCAACAACCAATCAAAATATTATGAACTCCATTTCAGAAAATCAAGATTTATCTTAGTTTGTGACCAGCCTAATGTAAGACAAAAATAATAAAAACATAATAATATTAACAATAAGAGTGAAAATCAGATTAGCATCAGAATAACTCCCTTCTCTTATCTTTCAGCTGTTTATTTTGATATGTTTCATCCCAGAGTTTAAAAAGATCAGTGTTGTGTGCTCACAACTCAGTTTTTAAATTCTTTTCTAATACGACCAGGCCATGTTAACAAAAGTGCTGTGTGTAACTTTCCAGGCTTTTCAGGCTGCTATTGCCAATCAGAGACCAGCTGGTTAGGATTGTGAAAGATTCAGGAAAGGATGCTTGCTTAAAACAGCAATAATAAATTAAGTTGGTGATATTATTACTGTCTGCAGGGATACTAAGATTAGTAAGGTGCCTTGTGTAGTTTAACTGCCTCCATGCACTATGATCCTCCACAAAAACTCAGAATAGAACAGAGGGAGGATCAATCATTTAAATGACGAGACCTTTATAGTGCTCTTGGGTTGCGGTGAACTAAACCGGTTATTTTATTAACCAGTTAAGAAAAGGCTCTAGCGCCAGCTCTGATTAAGCCCTGGAACGTCTGTGGTGGAAAGAGATTTATCAAGAGATTTATCCACTGCACTCACATTTCTAACTCCAAATAATTTTTTTTAACAGAACCACATTTAAACTATTTGGAACTGTTGCTTCTGTTACTGCTTCAAGCAAATCATTTATTCAGAATTTTTGTTGAAGTTAAAAGTTAATTCGTAAATGTCTCCAGAACTGAAAGCACACAACCTCCTAATTGGCAACAGTATTTCATTATCCGCTACTAAAGGTGGCTTAGTGGATGTGCTATACTGAAGACAGGCATGTTGCCCAGGCAGGTGGGCAGATATATTCAGACCAGGATATGAGGATATGGTCCTGGGCTGTCGCCAGGTAGGGGGATAAAAGCCGCCTCCAGCCACCAGAACCAGATGTTACCTCATGAATCCTTGCCCAGGAATCTGTGACTCATACAAAATATCTCCTTCTCTGAAATCCTTAAGAACCTGTAAACGAC
The DNA here is from genome assembly GCA_036173005.1 of Crenichthys baileyi. NCBI lineage: Eukaryota > Metazoa > Chordata > Actinopteri > Cyprinodontiformes > Goodeidae > Crenichthys > Crenichthys baileyi. The sequence goes on from JAHHUM010002576.1 coordinate 9,543, forward strand.
TGGAAGGGAGAAGAATATGTAGAGGTGAAGGAGAACAAATACTGACAAGCGTGACAGGGGGAGACGTGTATAAAGCCATGGATTAGCAGTTGGACACATGTACATTGGTAAGGTGGGTGGGGAAGCAAGTGTACATGAAAGTTCACCTCTTCCACCTTCTATTCCCCCTTTTACTAGTGGATTGAATGACGGGCTCCATCATCGGGAAAATATTTTAAAAGCAGAGCTGAGTGAAGAGGCAAGGCAGAAAATATACAGGAGCAATGCCAGAGAAATCAAAGCCTCTGACAGATAAAAGTGTGCTCGACATCCTGTCTGTCACTTAGCAGGAGGAGGAAGGCTGCTTGTTAGGACAAGAGCCGCCATGGCTGTGAGTGCAAACACATTTTTCTTGCTCAAGTGGTTTTATGTAAGTGTGGAAGTTGAGTGACTCAAAATGTGTTTCAACTTCTTAATACGCCCCTCTGCCTTTTTCTCTCTTAATCCCACACACACACACAACCCTTTCAGTGAAATCGCATGTCTGACTGTAAGGTGAGTGCATGTCTCAGCTGTGAAATATGTCCGGTTTGGCCCGGCCTAACAGGGGAAGAGAGACCCTTTGGTGCAAATTCAAGGATTTGCTCTCCTTTTGTTTCCCAACGCCTCATTGTTTCATTCTGTTATTATTCTCCATGTAAAGGTTGCTCCAATTGTAAAGGCAGCTGGTGTTGTTCTTTTTATCTTCTTCACATTTATGACTACATTAACTCATAAAATAAATAAATAAATATTAAAAACCTGCTCTTAAATGTAAGGAAAAATCAAATACTGGTCCCTTTTAATTTAAATGCGAAAATGCTGAGAAGGTGCATCGTACTATTCTTCACTGTAGTTTCAGAATGCCATTGAAAAACTGAGTTCTGCAAACAGTTTCTCTTTTAAAAGCTTGTGGCTCCATGATCAGGCAGCTGGGATCATTAGAAAATAAACAAAAAATACAGTGAAATATTGAAGAAAGACTTTTCAAGGCTGCAAAACACTTGGGACTGGGGTGGAGGTTTACCTTGCAGAAGGCCAACAATCCTAAACATAAAGCCAGAGCTACAATGGAATAGTTGATATCAGAGCATACTAATGTGTTAGAATGCCCCTGTCAAAGTTCAGATTAACAAGTTGCTAGTCTAAAGTGACAAATGCTGATTTAATGGTGAAAGGGGACATAGCTGGGCAATGTCTCCATCTTGGGGCAGACATTAAAAATGTTGGTGGAGAAAAATAGACACATTTGAGGGGAAA
>JAHHUM010002577.1:0-10134 GCA_036173005.1 Crenichthys baileyi
AAAAATTTACTATGAGAGGAAAGAAGTGGATAGAAGAGCGGAAGATTTGGTATGTCGTGGCAAAAATGGGCTTTGCCTTGTGCTAAACAGAGTGACCTCTAGTCAGGGCCTTGGGGGAAGTAGGTGCGGAGGGGGTAGAGTAGTTAGAGCAGCCAACTCTTGCTGTTCCCTTCAGGGACAACACTGCACCAAAAAGCATGGACAAACCAGGGCATTAATATCCTCACTCTAACCCCTTGACAATAACCCATTATGTATGTACGTACGCCTCTGTGCATTACACACCTTGAACTAGAAACAATTGCGCCCCTTTTCTTTCGTTCCCTTCAGCACTTGAACCAAAGCCAAAAAATGCAATGGGCACATTTTATTATATGTTTCTGAAGCAGAAACCCATCCACTCACAAACACACATCGCTGAACACCTTCACTGTGTTCTTTACATAATCAGTTACCTTGTGACACCCACCTTTGCTGCAAATGACTGTTTGCCTTTTATTCTGCTCAGTGTTTTCTCTCTATCTTTCCCTTCCAGCCATGTGTATCATCTCTAATTACCATTTGCACACATTCCAGCCTCCCATGCTAAAATCAAGCCTAGTGTAGCATAAAAAAGGGGAAAAACTGCTTGTACGGTGCAAAGGGGCACATGACAAACAAATAACAAGGGAGGGAGGGGAGAATACGAAAGAAAATCTAAACACATGCTCTGGCAGTAGGGTAACAGCATCAGCACAGTATTATGATGTTTCTAAATGGGGAGTGTGTCTCCTGACAGAAGTTCCTGTCCAGATATCGATTGCTCCTGTGGCCGCAACACTAACAGCAATGGAGAGCCATTGAACTTTAAAGCAAATAGTCCTTCTCCCCCGCTCAGCATCCTCACAGACGATCAATACAGGTCTCGGCACGGCTAACACCTCTATCTGGAATAATGGCCCTCCTTTCAAAGTTAGTAGCCAGGAAGAAATACAGCCAGACTGGAACAGGTTAGATGCGGGGTTTAGGACTGAAGAAAAGTACAGCATGTAAAATTACACAAATCATAAATTTTCTTTGTACCTTATGTTGGCTTTCGTTGTATATTGAAATATTATTTATGTGGGTACAATATGAAGCTGCAACCTGCACTATAAAAATACATTTTCAATACATGTGAAATAATACAATTATTTAAATTTTACTCAAGTTGTTAAATATATTTATTCAGCAGTTAAATGAATTCACCACTTTTGTTAACAAATTCAATCTAAGCACTCCGATTAGATTTTACCGATGTGGATTCAGCAAGCTGTTGTGTGCAGTGAGCAGCAGGAAACAGTAAGAATGATATGTTTGCTTTGCATTATAACTCAATATTTAAACATACAGAAACTGCTGCAGGAAAACTCATGGTAGAGAAAATTTCTGTGTGAAGGTGAGTATTTAAGTTTACGTCCAGATTTAGCCAGTTTTTTTTTTTTACAGCTCTAATGTTAAAGTCAAACTTGGTAGCAGCTTACTGAGCTTCTTAATATAACATAATTTAAAGGCTATGAAAAAAAACTGTAAAGGCAAATCTTGCAATGCAAAGCTGTGGTTGTCAAAGAAAATGTTTTATAATATCTTTTGAGACATTTAGATCTACCCAAATAAGCTGTGTGCAAAAAGATGAACATTTTTATAGATAAATTCTAGCAGTTTACTTTATCACTGTAAACTGGAATGGAAACAGACTTGTAACTGTGAAAGTTGAAGCTTAATAAGACCAAAATAACATGGTTATTGTGGTTATTATAAAATAAGACAAGTCTGGCTAAATTGAAACATATGAAGTTCCTATAATGCATTAACAAGTACTGCCTAGAAATCAGAAGAAGTGGCAATTTTATCCCCCCTTTCCTTTTGTCCTCTAACAGTCAGCTATTTATTTGCATGCTTATAGGGAGAAGCGGGCGTGGCATCAGTTTGATCACCATTAGCTCCATATTAAGCACTGTGACCCTAATGTTGCCCACTCCATTACACCGCTGCTGAGAATGGAGATGGAGATGATGACCCTGAGAAGAGAGGAAGGCTGAAGGGTTCAGCATGGCTGGGCAAGGATCAAGTGTGAACGGCGAGAAACGCCCATTAGCCATTCTTGATCACCCTGGAACCTCTCAGGACCGGGAAGGGATACACCCTGTATTCATTCCAGCCTTGTCCAAAAAATACAATAACAAACATAATATGGTGCACTCAACACGTACAACACATGTCTTTATAATAGCTCTTATTTTTGAATATATGCAAGAATTTAAGACTACCTTGAGTTCCACCCGTTCCTTCAATAAAAATGCTACAGATGTGCGCATTAGGCAATCCACTGTTTTTTAGCTGCAAAAATCCGATTTGTTATTTAAGACATGTTGGACCAGACAGATACTATGCAAAGGTTTCTCAAGGATAGTCCAACTGTTTAGGGTATAACTCTTAAACAGCCAACTGTATAGAAGCAGTGTTCAAAGCCATATGCAAAAAGAATGCAGTTATTGCAGCCCCAATCTCTAAACCCTTTCATGCCTGAATCAGCTTCAGCTGTAAGCCATCACCCGACTACGAACACAAAGGGAGATGCAAATGAAAGAAAGAGAGCTAAAGAGAAAAAAATGGAAGGAAAAAGTGATTTGTCAGAAGTAAGGTGGTTCTTGGCATTAGGAGGCGAATCATGTGGCTAAAGCAGAGGCCATCTGAATGTGGAATGTCAGTGGATGCTCAAATATGGCAGCACTGCAACTCAGACTCTCTTGGCTGCGAAATTCTGTAGCAAGCTACTGTGTAGGGAAAGTGCTGACTGCTGACTGGAGGAATTTCCTTTTTTAGGACCAGAGAGATCCATGGTGACAAAAAGAACCCCATTAAAGGCTCAAGCTGACTGACCAAGATTATAGTAAGCATGTTTGTCAGCAAGTGTGCATTGTTCTCATCTTACAAGATCAACTTTGTAAAGTCTAAAAATATTTGTTATGTTTACAATACAAAACAGTAAGCATAGTATTTATAAAAACCCACAAATGTGAAACAGAAATTTCAATGTCTAACCTTTCCAGTTGTGAACTGTATCAGATTTCTTCAAATACTACATGAATTCAGCATTAATCATTGTGGGCCTGTGTGAGAGACAAGATGATGGCCGAGAATAGAGATGAAGGCCAGGATGTTCGGCATGGCTGAGCAGAGCTCAAGTGTGAATGAAGGAAACGCCTCTTTGCCCATTTTAAAAGTCCTAAATTCCCTCTGAGACCTCAGCACAAGTAACAGGATGCATTCAGCTCGCCCCACTCATACACAGATGCTTTACACAAAAAGATCAGTACTTATGAATAAGTCCTCTTGAATAGTTTGGATATTTGGAGTTAGGTTCCTGTAAAGTTCTTACCAGTTGCTCCCTTACCTGTAGTGCATAGACATCATTCTTGAGTGAGTTTGTAGACAGGTCAAGAAATCTGGTAAAAGTATAATAAATAGCCCGAATGGGGCTATTACCTGATTTTAGTAATTTAAAATAACTCAAACTAAAAATACCTATATTAATAGGATACAGCCCTACATTAATGGAACTATTTACACTTTCACAGGAAACCATTTCAAGTTTGTTCACACTCTCTCAGTCAAGCAATGTCTATGTTACTACACTAAAGTTTCATTGGTGGAGGCTGCCAGATATTTCACACTGCCTGATCATCAGTTGATGCCATTGCAGAAATAATGACCTATTGCTGATAAAGCTGATAAAGCCAGCAGCCTCTGCAACATAATTCTGCATAGTAATACGGACATTTGTCTCATGAAATAAAAGAAAAAATTAGCAATGGTCTCTTGAAAAATGTAGATGGTTAATGTCTGCTAATGTCGTACTCTACACATAAATATATTCAGTTTCTAGTTATTTTTGTTTGCTAAAATTCGCTAAAAAAGAGGGTTTTCTGACTAGTGGTTCGCCTTCTGCTCTGACAATTTCTTTCCTTTTCGACATAAAACCTTTTTACTTGAGGAAGGGGACTTATTACTCATAATATCCCTTCAATTTGAAATTTTGTGCTTCTCAACAAATATTTAAAAAGATAGACCTTATTATGTTATTGATTCTTAAAGTTTGTCCAGAAAACTACTCATATGGCTTAATCTTTCTGAACTCTCTCTTGCTTAATAACTCCAAAAGTTATTAGGTCTAATTGCACTAATTACAGTTAGGGGTGACCTTTGGGCCTTTGCAAAATGCTCCTTTTGACAGCAGCGTGTCATGCATGTGTGTGTGCATGGATGTAAGAAACAAGTGGCACTGGCCTACAATTGAACCCAGGAAACTATTCTTACACATGCCTCACCTTTCATCCCATGACCCCATTATTTCTCATGCCATAGAAAACTCACCAAACAGAACATGTTTGATTGACCCAGCCCTTCAATTGCTCTCCCTCTCATAATATTGTCTTAAGAAATGTGGAAACAATTGAACCTTCATTTGATTTTGGCGCTCAAAATGACTACCACATTGCCTTCCTTTAACAACCGTGTATGTGTGTGCCCGAGTTACACTCCCCACCGCCCTCCTCCTGGGATTGCGCTGAGAGATTCCATGGGCTGTGTGATCCTGCTCCTCTCATCATGGCAAATTGAGCATGTGTGCTTGAAGACCAGCTGAGTAATCTCCCAACATGTCGGATTTAACACACCACTCTGCAATCACAGAAAGAAAAATAACTTTGGGGAAGAAAAGTCATAAATAATCCGGTGGAGAAGGACCTTCACTCTCTTGCCCTCTTAACCTGCTTGAGAAAACAGTCAATAAGAGACAATTCACATGATTTTCTCTGGAGTTACACGGTTTCCATCATTAGGAGAGCCAACACTGAAAACCGAGATTTGCTGATAGGAATAAAGACTACTCATACTCGGTAATAAGGGCTATAGGGAACATTTGTTGAGTTGATCAATGCTTTGACAAGAGTAGCATAGAAATTATGAAGTAGTTAATTCAGCTTATTTATATAGCAATAATTAACAAATTTCATCTTAAGGCACTTTACAGAAAAACATGTCCAATCCATGTCAAATTCTACATAAATATATAATGAAACAAATCAACTTATACAAGTACAGACTATATACATACTAATATAGATCAGTCAGTCAGTCATTTTCTACTGCTTATTCCATAGTGGGTTGCGGGGGAGCTGGTGCCTATCTCCAGCAGTCTATGGGCGAGAGGCGGGGCGCACCCTGGACAGGTCGCCAGTCCATCGCAGGGCAACACACAAACAACCATGCACACACTCATTCATACACCTAAGGGCAATTTTAGAGTGACCAATTAACCTAACAGGCATGTCTTTGGACTGGGGAGGAAGCTGGAGTACCCGGTGAGAACCCACGCATGCACGGGAAGAACATGCAAACTCCATGCAGAAAGACCCTCGGCCGGGAATCGAACGCAGGACCTTCTTGCTGCAAGGCAATGGTGCTATCAACTGCGCCGCTAATATAGATCATAAAATACCAATTTGTAAAACATTACCTAATTATCTAAATTATCTAAAAAAGAGTATACATTATCTAAATGTATATAAGATTATGTATATAGAATGAAATACACCAATGATCTTTTCCAATTGGTGGTGTAGGTTGCAGTTGGTTTGAAACTTGCATTTTAAGTTCATTTTTCATGCCAAATAGCATGCCATGCCACCACTAGGCTCAAAGATCTGTCATCCTACATCAGAAATGGCCTTCCACAAGTGAAAAACCACCTCTGTTACAGAGGTGCAAAGGGTAAAATATATAGGAGCAGAGTTTGAAAATGTGTATGTGTGTGCACAAATACTGAGCCACAAACCTGTCTGAGTGTTCAAATGTTTCAGTGTGTGTGTAACAGAGAAAAAGATGGGAGTGACAGAGTGAGGAGGAGGGAGAAAAGGAGAGAGAGGAAGGGAGGGAGGGCAGTTGAAGGGTTTGGGGGGAAAATATGGTCATCAATTGCTGGCAGCAGATCGAGGAAGAAGATTATTGGATGCTAACCCGGCGGCAGATGTCTGATGAGTGTCTATTAACCTGCTTCCTACATCTCGTAGGCCATGTCGCTGATGAATTCAGACCAGGAGGCCTTGTCCCGCCCAATAGGAGGGGTCAGTAATCCCTCTCCAGGAAATAGCTGCCAGATACCTCAGGCTCTGATTGGCTGAATTTATGCTGCTTTGGCACAGCTAACATGATTGGGACAGCATTGGGAAGATGTGATTTAACCTCTACAACTCTTCCAGTGAATTGCTCCCCTATAAGCATATCTCCAGACTCTCTCATTTCTCTTTTTGTTTCTCTTCTGTTTTCATCGTATTCTTGTGTGCTAAAGACCATCCATTTTCTGATCTGTTTTTTTGTCTCTCTGCTTACATTTCTTATTGTCTATTTTTAAAATGCTATTTCACTTTTTGACCAAGAGCACACATATGTGTACTAACCAAACAGAATACGTTTTAAAAGCAGGTGGTGTAGAAAAATCCTTTGACAAACCACAGTCACAGGGGTATTGATTTTACCTCAAATGATTTCCACATGTCATCTGAACTGGACAATGCCACTGTCGTCTCCCTTGTTACCACTAGTTCAGGTCCGCTAAAATACCACACAGACACAGCAGAGCATTGCCCACCTGGTCTTAACTGCGCTTCTTTACATAGACATACCCATAGCAGAAATGGAGGACTTAAACATTTCTAAAATTATGGCATGTTCACAATTTTTTAAGAGTAATTTAAACTGCCATCATATTTGAAAAACAGCTTGGCTTTTACTTATTTTAATCACGGTTATCTTAACTGCCTTTTAGAATTTAATATCTTGTAGTATCAGATCTTGAGATATTAATAACACCACAATCAGTGTTAAATTTAAGGGCCATTTTAGGTCTAGACTGTATTTCCATGAGGCTTGCATGATGGTGCAGTGGTTAGCTTTTGACTTGCTGCAAGAAGGTTCCAGGTTTGAATTCTGGCCAGTGCCTTTTCTGCGTAGAGTTTCCATTTTCTCCACATGTATTTATGGGTACCCTGAGAGAACTCACACATACAGTTTTCCAAAAATGCTGCTAAAATTGTGTATCATTTAATGAGCTGTATGTATCATTACAGTGTAATAATCTTTATTCAGAAAAACTGATAAATGATGATATTGAGCCTTTGGCCCTGCAGGAAACCATATCCCAAAAGGCTTGTTGATGTATGAGTTTTGCATCACCTGCCAGCTGTTCATGTCAGTGGCTTACCTTTAGGTCTACATCCATCCATTTTCTCTTAACATAACAGAAACACAAAACTTTTGAATGTAAACTGTTTTACATAAATAATAAATCCTAGCCGATCACCTCTGCATCTTAGTTATACCCTTTTAACCTGTTTGAGCAGCACCCCACCAAAGCAAAGCACAGTGCAACATGGCTGGCTTGAGGCAGTGTGGAGGGCAGACAAAGGGAATATGTGGTGTGAGAGCTCAGGGTCTGCGCTCCACATCTGTTCCTATATTAAAGGCATATGGGCCAGGCCGGGCCAAGTGCTCATGAGCATGCACGGGACGCCGTCCTGAGCCCAATCAGTCTTGATGGGGCTGATGTAATGGACCTACCCTGGCCTCCCCTGTCCTCTCCAGCACAGTGCAACCACATTGCAATCCTGTATAGATGGGCTGAAAGCATGCCAACATGCTGTCAACACCTGCCCCTCAAAAACTGGTGGGATAAAGGGACACATGCAGAGAGAGACAGAATGGGAAAAGAAAGAAGCAGAATCAGAAAAGAAATAGAAGACAAAAAAACGGTGGAAGCACTGTGGAGAAATGTGGTCACTGATAGATAAACAAATGATGAAAGATTATATAAACTTCTGGGACCAATTAATTTCAGAAATACCTAGTTAGCAGTTAAAGGGATTTTAAATTGCTATGGATTAAAACAATTTTATTTCAAATTTATAGTAGACTGACATATATTTGATAATAATTTCCTTCTTGTAGAAGCATCCACATAATTTGCTGAATGTATAAAAAAAACACTGAAATGCCCATATTGCACCAACAGTGGGTGATAACATTAATACACAAGAAATACAAAGAAAGGGTGGTCAAGCATTGACCATGCTCAGGAGCACTTCTAGCTCCAAGCAAAGGTGTTTTTTTCCCCTCTGGCCCAGCATGTAGTGGGTGCTAAGAAAGACCTAAACCTAAATAAAGGCATCAGTAAGGCCAAGCCAGACTATAGGATGAGGATCAAGGACCACCTGGACAGCAACAACAGCAGGCAGGTGTGGCAGGGGATCCAGCATCTCACAGACTACAATACCAAACTCAGAACTGCTCACTGTGATGCCTCGCTAGTAGAAGAGGTAAACCTCTTCTTTGCCCACTTTGAGGTAGTGCCACCACAGGCAGCTGCATTACACCCTACAGCCTACAGCAGCTTCACCCTTACTGTGGAGGAGCATGAGGTGAGGCGCGCACAGCAGGATGTAAAGCTAAGGAAGGCTGCAGGATCCAAAGGTTTTCCGGGACAGGTGTGGTGACCAGCTGGTAGGAGTCCTTACCAGCATTTTTAACACTTCCCTGTCTCAATCCACTGTCCCATCATGTCTGAAATCCTCCTTCATTGTCTCCCTGCCCAAGAAACCCCTCATTTACAGCCTAAATGACTACTGGCCAGTTGCACTGACACCAGTGGTCATGAAATGCTTTGAACGTCTAGGAAGGACGCACATCACTCATCCCCAAAGGTATCAGCCTCCACCAGTATTTTTAGAGCTGCTAATAGATCCAATGAGGATGCAGTAGCCACAGCCCTCCATGCTGCACTGTCCAATCTAAAGTAACGGGGGAGCTACCTACAGCTGCTTCTTGTGGACTGTAGCTCAGCATTCGACAGTATGATCCCCCACAGACTGGTGGAGAACTGAGGGACATTCGACTGCCACACTCCACCTGCATGTGGATCCACAGCTTCCTGTGAGAGGGTCAGACTGGGTCAAAATACTGTACATCTTCATCGCTCGGCCTCAGCAGTAGCTCCCCACAGGGTTGTGTGTTGAGCCCCCTGCTCTAAACCCTCTACATCTGCGACTACGACCCTCTCATCACAACACCATCATTGTTCACCTATAGTGACGAGGTGAAGTGGCTGACAGCATGGTGCACAGAGAATAACCTTATCCTCAACATCTTCGAGACCAAGGAGATAACAGTGGACTATAGGAAAAGGATGGACATTTCACTACTGATCATCAGTGGCGACTGTGTAGAGAGGGAGGTTGACTTCCGCTTCCTGTGAGTCCAAATCGAGTAGAACCTGACCTGGAGCGTGAACATCTCTGAACTGCTGAAAAAGGTCCTGCAAAGACTGCACTTCCTGAGGGTGCTTAGGAAAAATAACATCACACAGAGACTGCTGGTGTCCTTTTATCGGTGCTCTATCGAAAACATAATGACCTACCTTCTGTGTGTGATACATCATCTTTACAGTGGCTCAGAGGAAAGTACTCCTGAGGGTCATTAACGTGACCCAAAAGATCGTTGGCTCTCCTCTTCCCACACTTGAAGAACTTCAGAGTTCCCGCGGTCTCCAATAAGCCCATAGCATCATAAAGGACACTTCTCACCCGGGTCACTATCTGTTTGAACTGTTACCATCAGCCACGCACAGCAGATCAGTTAAAGTACGGCCAAGTAGATTCAACAACAGTTTCTATCCAACAGCAAAAGCTAAGCTCAACACAGCCAGATTGTAAGGGAGATGCAATAATGGGAATATGCAATCAGTACGAATGTGTGTATGTGTTTTCATTTTATCTTTTTAACCGCCTCTGTTTTTCTATTTCACGTAAAAATATTTATTGCTCAAGCACAGACAAGATAGCTTCTTACTCAATGTTGTTGTACTTGTGATAATGACTGTAAAGGATATTCTGATTCTGGGGTTGTACACTGGACCTCAGTTATTATTGTTTTTCCGTAATGTTAGTATTGTAATTCTTCCTAGTACTATAAACTATATATATATTTAATGTATATATACTATATATATATAAAAATATATTATAATATATAATATTTTTAATTTTTAATATTACTTAATTT